>CAUYON010181629.1:0-17227 GCA_963573935.1 Arctocebus calabarensis
CCTGTAGTCCCAGCTACTCGGGAGGCTGAGGCAAGAGAATCGCTTAAGCCCAAGAGCTGGAGGTTGCTGTGAGCAGTGTGACGCTACGGCACTCTACCCAGGGCGATAAAGTGAGACTCTGTCTCTACAAAAAAAAAAAAATAATAATAAAAAAAAAAATAAAAAGTTGGCTATTTCTTTTTCTTCATTATTCCAGGAAAATACGGTTGATTCCATTTTATACACATGCAGAATATCACTAACGTGATGCCAACTATGCCTTATTTAGACAAAAAAAAAAAAAGAATATTTGTTCTTCATAGTCAAAATTATGCAGATATTGATGTAAAAGACTTCATGCCAGAAATTATGAGAGTAGATTCCTTTTGCTGTTCTTCCTTTTCCACTCATAAATAATGCACTTATAAATACTGAGCAGCCATCATCAAAACAGTGAATTGGCCAAAGTGGCAGTTTGCTGACTTCATCCTGTCTTTTTACCCTTATTCTCAGGATATCAGAACTCGGCTGCTTTTTCTACTTCTTGTCTAGTTATTTGGGGCCAGTCTGTTATTTCCAGGTGTGCTCAGGTTGCTGTGGTTTCCCAAAGCTGCTTCTGCGGCCTCTAGACCCAGATTGTCACGGTCACATTTCTCAGCCCTCTCCAGACCTTCCAGCATATCTGTGTCTGATTCTGTATCTTGTGATATCAAGACGGCGTCCCAGAATGACCCAAAGCTCTGTGGCTGGTTCACTTATTTGACAAAGTCATTCCTGCTGAGGATCTCTGGATGCTCCTTTTCTGCTAAGATGTATGTACGCCAGTGTGGGTCTCCATTAATACTCCGCTTTGGAAACTCATGATGGTATCACCATGAGAGAACAGAGGAGGGTGGATGTTCACGCAGGATTGCAGAAACCACCCTTGATAGATGGACAGTGGTAGCTTAATCACACAGTCTGTGGGAATAAAGTGTCTCAGTACAGCAAGCAAGACGATCTGTATCAGCAGTTCCATCATTCATCAATTTATGCATTCCTGTGTTCAGTAGATTTTATCGTGCTGGGTCCTGGAGAGGCAGAAGAGAGGAGTATAGACACTGCACCTTCACATGTGGCTCCAGCGTGGTGGGGATGCACCCACGTCAGAGATCTGTGCACTTTTTCAATTCTGCTCAATCCCCTAGCCCAGTGAAAATAAAGAGATAACAATTAATGCCAATTAAAAAAAAATAGAAGTTACTATTTGAATGTTGGCCTGAAATAATACCTCTTACACATTGCAAGATAAAGTTGTGAAAGATTCTGAATCTCAGACTTCCATTGCATTTACTTTTTTATCACCTTGGTAGTCCCTTTTCTCTCCTATGAGAATCAAATGCAGAGCTTTCTCTGATCTACTTCGGAAACTGACATTTAAACCATTTTTACTCTCAACTTCCTTCTCATTTTTTTTCTGCCAAGGCACAACAAATCGAAGTGAAAAAATGCCCACAATTATTACCCCTAAAGTGACATTTATATTTGAAACCTTATTTCCTCTACAAAGAAATGGGCTAAAACAGAAAGAACAATTGAAATAGACAGTTCTCTGAACAGCATAGCTTGACATATTTTGTACATTGATAAGTTGCTCTTTGTAAGAGTTTGGTTACTGAATTTTGCAGTGCCTAATCTTTGAACCTTTACTCCTAAAGAACCCACAGGTGGTTGTGGAAATTCCCTCCCTCAATCCCTGCAATTCACGTATAAACTTTTTTTAAAGCCTTGTGGGAAGTCTGTGTTTCCCTCATGACTGCTGCCGCCCTCCCTCTCAATTGTCAGCACCACTGAAAGCAGCATTGGAACTTTCATCAGCTTCGATCGTCTGGGTGCTGTGTGACACCCTCAGTTCCTAGTAGTGGTATTGTTTAGATCCAGAAGCATGAATCCAGAATGTAGGAGCAAAGGTCCAAAAGTGAGTGGCATTTTAAGACTTTTTTTTAAATATAGAGATTCATGACATTTAGCCAGTCAATCCATCAATGTATAGCTTTATAGACATGCATGATCATAAAAGATTAAACATGGGAAATGTAGGGACCTTCCTATTTCTACCACTGCTGTGACACCTTAGGATTTTTTTCATTTAATTCTCATTTATTTCTTTCTTCTTTGTACATATATCTTGGAGCCCACAGGTAATCAGTGCAGAATGTTGAAAATGGTAGACTATAAATGTAGCAGCATTTTGGTGATTTGGTAGTCCCTTGACATATTCCTTATTTTCGTCTCTACCATTTGCACTACTGGATTTCAAAACTTTGTTGCTAGCAAGAAATCCTTATATAAGAGCTCTGCATAAAGGCACGATCTCAGAGTGGTTACTTTTGAAAATATCTTCCTAAAACACAAATTGAATTATATACTTTCTATAAATTGATCAGTGCAATTGTTTATTTATGTAACTGGGAAAACAGCTTGGCACAGACTCAGAATGGTATTCTAAGAAGATGGTGGAGCTGTTGGGTTCAGCATCTGTGGTCCATGGGGCACACTGTCCGCTGAGTATTCTAAGAACATGGTGGGACTGTTGGATTCAACATCTGGGGTCCACGGAGGACACTGTCCACTGGCATGTCTTTGAGCTCCGTTGATGACTGTGACCCTTATCAGGAAAGGAGAGTAAGCCGACAGCTCACAGTGCTTTGCTGTCTTACTAACCACTCTGTGAAGACGGTATCAAGAACACTTTGGAAATGAAGGGAGTGGGATTTAAGATTCCAAAGTCTTTTGTATAGAACTGTAACCTCTAACCAGCTGTTTCCCACAGCCCTTTTCCTAGGGCACCACCCTCTCATCAGGTGCCCTGACCACAGACACCTTGACTTCCCTTTTTTTCCCTTTGCTTTCACACTCAGCCTTCCAGCCTCAGTAAAGGTAAAACTCAAGGCTATTGTCTGAGTCCGTTTTGCCACCTGCTGAGATGACAGGCATTTTTTCCAAATATTAACTTTTCACATGAGATGTTTTAGAGCGTTAACTTTGAGTCTTACCTCTATCATAAGCAAATCTTCCAAGGCTGAATATATGGTCAAAAGTAATTAAATACAGGCTTTGCTTGAGACTTCAGACAATTGCTAATTTTCTCCACCAGAAAAGATCTTTTGAAATGAGTGATTAAATTAATGGAATAGCATACAGTGTATTGATGAGGTTGGTATGTGGTAATGGCAGGAGTAACATACACAGAGCGAGGCTTTGTTGTTCTGAGGTATTTACTGTCCTTGACTATTACCCAGGAACAGATGGCAGAGGCTGTCAGCAGGGCGATGAGGCCCGGCAACGGGAAGGAAGTGATGATGAATGCTCGGTCATTTCCCACAGTGGAGCAGCCGTACAGAAAGCTCTGCTGAAATGAATAGGCACTGGGCTAAAACATCATCTCTGGAATCTCGTCCAATGTTTCATTTTTCTTTAAGAAAAGAAAATACAGACATCTTATCTTTTGCTTCCATGAAATCTTCAGAAAACGCACAATAATCTGTTCCTTAAATAAAAATATTAAAGTTACTTCTCCTTATCTAAAAGGTGAAACCCCACGTATCTTTCAGGGTGATTTCTCTTTCCCTTTGTGAGTACTTGGTCTTCCCAAGTATTTTTGTTTGCTCACTTTTGCCTGCCAGCCTTGACTGTTTTGTCTGGTTAAAGGTTTGATCTGGTAATTTCTCTAATTCATTTGTATCTATTCTCAGATGAAAGCATAGGAAAGATTCTTTTTTGATTTATTTGAACAATTGATTATTAGAAATATATTTTGAAAAAAAATGACTGGGTTGGAGTCACAGATGGATGAGACAAATCTCTTTTGTTCAGAGACCAGCGTCATCATATAATAGAAAAGTGTAGTCACTGAGGTTAGACTAAGTTTGATTTGCAGTTTTATCACATTTTATGTGTGTGTTCACAGAGAGTAACTTTTCTGCAGGTTTTTTAATCTGCAAAATAGAAATAATTTCACACAAAGCTACTGTAAAGATAATTTTTTTTTTTAATTGGAGTCTCACTTTGTCACTTTCAGTAAAGTGCTATGGCCTCATAGCTCACAGCAACTTCAAACTCTGGGGCTCTAGTGATTCTCTTGCCTCAGCTTCCTGAGTACCTGGGGCTACAGGCACTCACCACAGCAGCCAGCTATTTTTTGTTTTTTTTAAGAGACGGTGTCTTGCTGTTGCTCAGGCTGGTCTCGAACTCCTGAAGCCAACACTATATGTGTGTGTAGCAGACAATACATGTAGGCACTGAAGAGTGGTGGCCTAGGATAAAGAAATAACAATAACAGCAGTGATAATAATAACAGTGTGTAGCAAGCTAATGTAATGTAGTGGAAGAAGATTCCAAGATAATTTGAAGTGCTGAATTGGGGACGGGGTGGGCAGGCACAAGCCACCCCTGTCACGTCTGCACGGCACACAGCCCTTCTGACTGGACAGCTGTGGGAACAATAGCGGGGCCTACCTCCTGTCAGAAATGAACTGGTCCATTTTCCACCAGCGAAAAGTATAAACAACCAGAAAAAAATGTTGGCAGTTCAGTTAACATTTCAGTTGGTTTAATGTTGTTTAATGCAGTGGCAAAGAATGAGAATCGTTTTAATGCTTGACATTCCCACGGGAAGCTGTAATTTAAAAGCCTCTTCTAAGTGCTGTCCACATTTGACATATTGATCACCGCTGCCTTGACGTTTAATTCATGATGCTAAACTGCAGGTCTGAGTTGATGAATGAATGCAGAAAAATATGGGGTTTTCAGATTCAACATACAGAAGAAAATAGGTCATTTTCTTAAACAGCCATGCATTAAAATACATTTGTCATGCCACTCAGCAAGTGCTTTGCTTATAAGTGGTAGCTGTGCACTGTCTGGCATTCCATGTCACAGTTCCCATCAAACTTCCTAAATAATTCTGCTGTCTGTGTAATTTTCTTATGTATTCGGTACATATGAATCTTGTATTCACAGGTCATTATTTGACTGACTTCCTTTTTCCTATGTGTCATTCATTCAAGGAAACAAATTTATTCCCTTTAGAAACTATAAAAGGAGAGTTATTTACTACGAGTCCATAAGTTATGACACATTTTTAATGAATTTTCTGTAAATTAAAACCACAGATTCTGTATGTGGGGCACCAGAGGGCCTTCGGAATTTCATCTGAAACCTGGATGGTAATTAAGTCTCCTTGCCGTAGACTCCCTTATGACAAAGGGAATTTAAGGGACTACTTTTTTTCTTCTTAGGATTGGAGTGTAGGAGGCCTCTCTCCTTACCTGGGAGTCAGGGAAGAAAGTTATTGAGGAGAAAGAGCACACAGGCTAGGGGGAGGAAAGGTCACATCATATTTTGGTGGGTAGTAATTCCTAGGGAAATGGCTGCTTTGAAAACGTAAGGAGAGCCAGGTGCCTGCACCTTGTGAAAGGTATAAACACAGACTCTGTGCACAGCCCTTGGGGTCTGAGGACCTCCAGAAATGCTCACTCACTGCAGCTTAGGAATCTTGGGTCTCTTTAGGCACCAGAATGCCAAAAATAATATATGCCAAACTAGTGTATATTTCGTATCAGTTACACTGACAGCTCAAGCTATTTATTTCCAAAGGTACATGATTTCAAACTAGTTTTAAAATCCTAATAGCCATTTTTGGAGTGTTAATTTTGCTATATTTTATCATCATTGGGCAAACACCTAACAAACAAAATATTTACCATATGGATATAGAATTCATGCTTGTTTTACCAGATTATACTTCATAATGGTTTAAAATATCTTAGAGGAAAAAAAATAGTTTTAGGGCTGGGTGTGGTGGCTCATGCCTGTAAACTTAGTACTTTGGGAGGCCTAGGCAGGAGGGTCACCTGACCCCAGGAGTTCAAAACTAGCCTGAAACATAGGGAGAAACTCTTATCTCTATAAAATATATTTTTAAAAAAATTAACAGGACACGATGGTGTACCCATATACTCCCACTACTTGAGTCCTGTAGTTTGAGGTTTGCAGTGAGCTATGATCATACCGCTGCACTCTAGCTTAAGCAACACAGATAGACCCTGTTTCCCCCCCAAAAAAAAGTTTCACTCATTTAACAATATAAAAATGTTTATTAATGGTTGGAAAACATATCCATCTGGCAAAATATATGCGTGGCCCAAGAAGTATATCACTTAAGTGATTCTTGCAAAAACATGTAACATAAATATTATCCTTTATAAATTATATATTTATATAAACATCTATTACATTTTATTAACATCATATGTGTGTATATATATATGTATAAACTCTTAGGTACAAACTCACAATCTTTCTTTCCTTCTGTATTAAAATGACTGGATGATTCATTAAAAAAGAGAGAAAAGAGGAAGGAAATCAGAATGAAGTAGTTCAAGAAAAGTTCCTACAAAGGATGAAAATCGTCCCACTCCCAGATGCTTTACTGAAAAATTTTAAGCCATTAATGGTGAAAGGATGATGCTAAAGCTTCCACAGAAGGGGGCAGAAGGCTCACAGGGAAGCAGGGATCATAATGGCTTTGAGCTTCTTAACCACAATCCCCAGTGGGAGAGCAGTGCGTGAATGCTCCAGGGAGACGCATGGAAGTTTCAAAATGTCCACGTTATACATCAACTTAGTAGGGTTTTTTTTTTTTTTAATTTTAGTGAATCATAAAGCATTGTTCTTAGAATTCTTTGCACTTAAGTATGAACTTCTCCACATTTGGAGTATATTCATTTGGTTAGATGTGAAAGAGATAATCTGTAATATTTCAAGTTACTTTCCCTCTCCTACGGCACGCTTTCCCAGGTGAGGGACACAACTGCAGTTTAGACCTGAACCTTATAAAAGCAGACTACATAACCTAATCGAATGCACCCTCATTTGAATCTGAAATTTTTTAAAAAAGAAAATTTAAGAAAAGAAACAAGCCGGAGTTGAAACAATCGTCTTTCAGTTCTGACCCGATAATCCAGGGCCTTCCAGGCCCCAATTCGACTTCCAATCCACTATGCCAGGTTCCAACATTCCGTGATTTCTCTAGTTCCTGAGGGGTTTGGCATTGGGCTTCCTTTGTGGCCTGGAATGTTTCCAGCCTTTGACACCAGGGACAGCTGTTACTTGTCTGTGAACCCTCTCCTGCTTCGCTGCTGACAACGTGAGGGCACTTCTGTTAGAGTTGTGTCTCCAGCGTCATGGTCGCGTTTGTCATTAACACCCCATGGTCCGTGTGCTCCCACGGAGCTGCCCACAGTCAGAGGGAACCCGCGTCACCCAGCGGTGACTGTCTCTGCTCCGTGCTCGCTCACAGGAGGGCCCTACTGACTCTAAAAAATAAATCTGTTTTATCAGGACTCATATCATTTGTGGTGATTCTTGGGCACTCTGAGTCAATGACATTTTTCTAATTTTTAAAAATAATTTTATGTTAAAGAGACATGATTTATTTCATATCTGGGTTTAATCTCTGGGACCTGTGACAACGTGGAGTGAAAGGCAGAGTTTTGAAAGGAAGCCTCCAACTCGACTGTGAGTGTGTCATATGAGAAGTAAGTGTCCAGAGGGACGCAAAGCGGAAATGCTCAGTATGAGATGGAATAGCTAGGAGCAAGAATGGTTATCATTCTACTGTGTAAGAGGATGGGGAACTGGGCAGGGCGGCTCCTGCTATGATCTCAGCTGAGTGGGAGGCTCAGGAGGAGGGAGGGTTGCTTGAGGTCAGAACTTTAAGACCCACCTGACACCATAGTGAGACTTTGTCTCAAAAAAAAAAAAATTAATGGTGTGTGTGTGTGTGTTCTAACTATGCGAAAGCTCAGGGAGAATGTTGCTTTAGCCACAAAGTTGGAAGCTGCAGTGAGCAATGATCATGCCACCGCACTCCAGCCAGAGTTACCAAAACTAGGGGACTGTTTTAATGAAATGTATGTTGTATTGAATTAATGAGGGTCTGAATAGGGGTTGGAGTGGAAAAATAGATGAAATTTGCTTTTAAAGGATACCAGCAAGGCTCAAAGACTTACTTGCAAGGATGCACCTATTATCCAGACATTTACAGGAATATGGACTCATTCGTCTCACTGAAACTTGACTGTGACTAGAATAGAAAGATGGATTTAGTTTATCCGTCATCAGGTTACCTCTCAGGACACAACTTGTGTACTACATACGGCTTTAGCTGTTGGCTTGTAAAGGAATTAGAAAGACCACTGATTTTGAAAGTTTACTAATGTTTTGTGATTTCTTTGGTCTAGACAGAACAGATAAGCACTGTATTAAACTTTCAGGACTTGTGTAATAATCAAAGTCAATACCAAGCAGGAAGCTCGAAGGGTTCAGATATGGAGTGATATCTTGGAGCGTAACTACCAAGTTACAGAGCTTTTCTTTTTTATTCTGCTCCCCCTTCCCAGTCCGTAATGCTGTTACTTTTTAAATACGAAAACATGTCATGTGTTCACATTCAAGCAATTTGAAGAAGGAACAATAGTGTAGCAGTTACTCAGCCTTTCAAAAGCGCTGTCCTGAAATAGTGGTTATGTTGCTTTACCGAATCAAAATGCCTCCAAGGAGCAAACAGTGCAAACAAAACAGAAAAAATAATTCTATTTTTCTGAAAAAAAAAAAAAAATCATTTCCTAGTTTTGGTTTTCATGGCCGGGGCCTTTTACTTCCTTATCTGGGTTTGCGGTGTTTTGACTATTTTTCTCTGGTCTCCGGCTCATTTAATGCCTTTCTTGGCTTCTGTGCAGATTGGCATAGGCGAAGAGCAATGTTTTTCCTATTGTAAAGGCAATTCTTTCTTCCCTTTTGTTCCTCAGCTCTTTTGCTTTCATTCCTGAATTGCCACCAAGTCTGTAGCCAAAATCTGGCTCTCTTTTCCCACTGTCATTAAATTGCTTAGTTGTAATTCAGAAAGAGAGGGAAAACATGTGCATTAAAGAATAGCCATCAAAGTGTTAAGCGTTCCCTCTGAGTTACAAAGGGTATGTGATTCATTTGATTTGTTAGGCAAATATTTATTGATTTCCTGCTCTTTGCTAGGCCCAAGAAATGAAGCAATGCAAGAGCCATTCCTACTTCCTGAAACTCGCCTTCTTATGGGAAGGCGGGTAATTGGACATGAGGGAAATAATATAATCTGAGGAAGTGAGAAGGACTGAAGAGAAAATGGAAAGGCAAGAGCATGCACGTGGGGTGGGGGAGCAGTGAAGCAGGCCTGAGCGGTGCCACTGTGACGGGGTCCAGGTGATAAAAGGATCCAGCCAACTACAGAATTGAGGCAGAACCTTCCATCCATGTGACAAGAGCTGCTCAAGGCCTTAGTTGGAAAGTAGGCAAAAGTATTCAGAAAGAAAAGAAACAGACTATGAGACAGAGGGAAGGAAGAAGAAAACATGGGGGTTCGTGTGGCCCACAGATTCTAAGATAAGGGACTTTGCTTGGCCCATAGCTATAGCTCCTCTGTCTAAACAAGACCTGGCCGGCAGGCACCCAGGAATGAAGACTGATTATGAAAACGAATATTAAAATAGGAAGGCAATTATAGGGATCTCAGCATGGAAGAAACAGGAGGGAACAACTAGTAGGTTTTATAATCATTTGGGCAAAATATAAGGAAGGTTTAGAACAAAGTGATAGTAGATGAGGAGGAGGATGATAGAAATAAGATGCCTTGCCATGGCACCTGTACCTCAAGTGGGTAGGGCACCAGCCACATACACTGAAGCTGGTGGGTTCGAATCCAGCCCGGGCCTGCCAAACGATGACAACCACAACCAAAAAATAGCTAGGCACCTTTAATCCCAGCCACTCAGGAGGCTGAGGCAAGAGAATCACCTAAGCCCAGGAGTTTGATGTTGCTGTGAGCTGTGATGCCATGACACTCTACCCAGGGTGACAGCTTGAGGCTCTGTCTCAAAAAAAAAAAAAAAAGAAAAGAAAAAGAAATAAGATGACTTGCTGATGGTTGAGATATGGAAGATGAGGGGAAAGGAAAAATTCAGGATGAGGCCTAATGTTGGGCCTCTATGAAGTACAAACATAGAAGCCTATTTAAGAAAGAAAATAACTAGTTTCTACACTGTTTTTTATTTTATTTTATTTATTTAATTATTTATTTTGAGACAGAGCCTCAAGTTGTTGCCCTTGGTAGAGTGCCATGGCATCACAGCTGACAGCAACCTCCAACTCCTGGGCTTAGGCAATTCTCTTGCCTCAGCCTCCCGAGTAGCTGGGACTATAGGTGCCTGCCATAGCCCCCCCACTATTTTTTGGTTGTAGTTGTCATTGTTTTTTGGCAAGTCTGGGCTGGATTCGAATGTGCCAGCTCTGATATATATGGCTGGCGCCTTAGCCACTTGAGCTACAGATGCTGAGCCATCTTCACTATTTTTTACCAACAAGCATTATTGGTCTAAATTTCCATACACATGGTTCCATCTTCCAGAATTCAGGTGCTGCTTAGATAATAAGCAACATGCGTTATGTTCATACTAAGGATAACTCGTTTTAGTGTGTACCATGGACCACAGGGGGAAAAATATGATTCATATCAAATACTGTAATCTAGTTGATAAGTAATATATATAATTTTCATTGATTAAAGTATCGAGGCAATATGAACTAAATGTCAGAACATTTCCAGAGCTGAGGTTGTCGAGGAAGACAGCCCAGGAGGAGTTTTAAGATAGACTTCAAAAAACACATCCTGTGCAAGTACATATAAGGCGGGAAAGTGTGCTGGGAAGATGAAAGCAAGAAAGGGAAGGGAAAAAATTAAAACTGTAATGAATTGAGCAGTAAAAAGAATCAGAAAGACTGGTCCAAAGTTAGTAAATTGAATTAAACAAAGAAGGACTATGAAAAAGCAAGCAGTTAGGACACAGGGTATTGTGCTAGTGTAGAAACAAGCAGGGGAGATTTAATGGTTGTTCTCTGAAATGGAACTTTGTAGTACATTTAAATCTGATGTAATAACAGCCAATCTATATCTGCAATAAGAGTCTCTTTCCACATTAAAAGTTAAACAACATGATAGACTATGCTCAAATTTCTTAAGCCAGTTGGACAGAGAACTTACTCGGATTGGATCCTGGCACTGCTTTCTTCATGCCTGTGCTGTTGACCAGGATAGAGACTGTGCACACACATGTGGACACACATACAACACTTCCCAGACATGCATTCCTGTACTTTGCTTTGTTCTCGTACTATGTTATATGTCAATGTCAAACTGGAAGGCAGACTCCAAGGCTGACTTCTTAATGGAAAAAAAAAATCACCTTAAAGCTATGATTTTGGTAATATTGCAAAATGAGTTTTTCACAGATCCTCTCCCCCTGTAGTCTGATGGCAGAAAGTGACAGCCATATATCCATCTTTAACCAAAGGATAAAAGCAAGAAGGGATCCTGAGGCATGTGAAGGGGATGGAAGAAATAGCCGATATCCCTGGGGGAAAATGACAGGGTGTAGGTGGCAACAGCCAGCTGTTTATACTGAGAGCCTTTGGCTTTCTCTTCCCTACACACTGTGCTCTTGGCCTTAGTATTTTGTGGACATTTTTGCTTTCCAGGATGCAGGTGAGAACCAGGTATAGCGTCAGGGGACCTACACTGAATTGACATTGCAGGTGTCCTGCAGGGCTGGGGCCTCCTGAACCGGTCCTGGTCGCTGCTTGACCGGACCAACCCTGGGCTGTTCACACCGTCAGGGTGGTTTCGATTTGCTTTTCTCTGATGATTAGGAACGATGAGCATTTTTTTCATATGTTCGCTAGTTATTCATTGGTCTGCCTTAGAGAAGGTTCTGTTCGTGTCTCTTGCCCAGTGATATACGGGATTGTTAGCTCTTTTATTGTTGGTTAATTTAAGTTCTCTGTAGATTCTAATTATCATGCCTTTGTCCTATTCGTGATATGCAAATATCTTTTCCCATTCTAAAGGTTGTCATTTGCTTTGGTTGTTGTCTTCTCAGCTGTACAGAAGGTTTTCAGTTTAATTAAAGCCCATTTGTTTATTTTTTTATTGTTGCAGTTGCCATGGAAGTCGTCTTCATAAAACCTTTCTCCAGGTCACTAAATTCAAGTGTTTCTCCCACACTTTCTTTGAGGATTTTTTATTGTTTCATGACTTATATTTAAGTCTTTTATACATCTTAAATCAATTTTTGTGAGTGTCAATCTACAGATTCAGTGCAATTCCCATTAAAATACCAAATCAAATCATACTTTCAAGATTTGGAAAAAATAATTCTTCATTTTGTAAGGAATGAGAAAAAATCCCATATAGCCAAGGCATTTTCTTACCAGACTGTAGGCTACAGTACAAGTCCATAGTGATTAAAATAGCATGGTGTTGGCCCCAAAATAAAGACACAGACATTTGAAACTGAAAAGAAAACAATGAGATGAAACTAAAATCTGATCTTTGATAAACCGAACAAGAGCACACACTGGAGAAAAAGAATCTCTATTCCTTAAATGGTGCTGGGAAAACTGGGTAACCTCATGTAAAAGACTGAAACTGGACAGCCGATGTTGACGTATAAAACAGAAACTCCAAAATAGCACTGGCTTGAGTTTGGCCCAAACCATTTCTTTTCCCTGCACCGTATGTGCAGACCTGGGTACCACAGAGCTGTTACCTTGGGCCCTAAATTCCTTGTGTCTTAATGGTCTTCTGTGTTTATGGTCTATATCCCAATAAGGAACTCTGTCCTCAAAGTCCCCTTACCACAGCAAGGACAGAGGATGAAACACTGTCCTTTGAATAGCATTCCAGGAAATCACCTACAGGTCCTGCTTACCCTTCTGCTCTTCCGAAATTAATCACAACCCCACACCTGTGTGCAAGAGTGATGAAAAACTGCTCTTTTAGCTGAGAACATTGGTTAAAAAAAAAAGAGGAGAGGCATATTTGGGCAATAGGCATCTGTCCTAATCACTGATCACGTATTTTTCCCTGGATCAGTTATTTCTGCTTGCCTACATCTTAGCAAGATCAGAATGATGAAACCCCCCAAAGTCTGAATTTGGCTCACAGAATAAGAGAGAGCTACACCAAAATTCACACTCACACTCTTCTTACACCTAGATGAATAGGAGCTGAAGCATGTTGGGAAGATGTTGAAACTATTTGCTAGATCTATGACCACATGGAGTGATTCTGTTCAGATGGTGATTGTGTGGGCTCCTTTCTGCTGTGGTCAGCAGGTCAGAGCAATGACAGAGGCAGGGCAGGGAAACGGGGCGGGCGGGCATTCAGAGGGAGGAGCCAACTGCCAGGCCTGCGGAGAAGGGCACATTACATGTTCAAAGATCTTTTTGGTTCAGGCTGATTTCAGAGACGCACCATCCTGAAAAATCTCTGCCGGTTGTGAATAGCACTTTGGATTTTACCCTGAGCAGGACAGGGAAGTCATTGGCATGTTTTGAGGAAGATAGTGACATGATTTGACATGTGTTTTAGAAGAAAAGTATTTCTTATGTGAATTATTTTTTAAAAAGAGACAAAATCAAAATGAATGATGAATTTGGTTCCCAAACATAGATGTGCCATTTTATAAATTACCATTTTCTAGGAACTTCAAAAATGGCATTTGTCTCCTCAAAAGGAAGACTTTATTTTATTTGCTAATTATTTGCTACTTGAAGCAAGGCTAACTACATCACATAACTGTCAAGCACTATGACGGACCTAAGACTAGATCCTACTTACAATCTGACAAGTTCACCTGCCACGGTTTCACAGATGCTGGCAGGAAATCATGATGATCCTGGATCAGAACAATAGAATTTTATTACTCGCAGAAAAGCCGACACCAGACTAGCATTATTTTTATGCCAGTCTGCTGACCCTAGTTCCCAAAGGAGCAACAAGACAGGGCCACCCAGCGCCTTGCCTTATAGGAGAAGCAGCCTGAACATAGGACAGTCGAAGCTTTCAGAAGGGTACAACCGATGTTCCTGTGTTTTGCTTCCTAGAGAGGCGCTTTCCCTGCTTCCCAAGGTTGTTCATTGTAGAACGGTCCTTGAAAAAGTAGACCCACACAAAGGGGAGTCGATGCCTATTCACAAAACATGCACAAATGCAAGACATTCGGGAGAGTTGTTTCCCATAAATGCTATTGTAGTAGTATTATTTGAAAGTATTCGTGCAAGATATGCCAGTTCTATTATTTATGCATTGTCATTTTAATGTGAATTATAATTCACGCATCATTTTAGGATATAAACGTGAAATGCTGTTTATATTGACATTTTAAATGTTAAAACATCTTAGAAGCACTGAGAAATCTTTGTAATATGCCTGACACAAGTTTCCCAATATGATTTCTACAAATCAATGATTTGGCATAATTTGGATTTTAAAAAGGCAATTAAAGAAAAACACTACTCTTTTACTCACAGAAAACATTTTTTTGCAACAAATACCTAAGTTCTTTCCACGCCAGGCTATGCTCCAATTCTCTGCACATTCAAGTGCACGTCCCACCAGTCTATTCAGCCTGGCAGAAACTGCCTGGAGGGAGCCACACTCCATACCTGTGTGGCTCGTTCCACCAATACGGCCCTCATTGCAGGCACAGACTGCTGCGCATCCAGGTTGTCACCTGTAATTTCTAAATAACTAGCTCTAAGTGGAGGCTCCCACAACCTCCTCCTTATGTTTGATAATTTTCTGCAGGTGCTCACAGAATTCAGGAAAACCCTTTACTTGCTCTTATTAGCTTGTTATAAGAGACTCAGGTTAGACACAGACAAATGGAAGTGCTGATTAAGGCAGGGTGGGGCAGGGGCCTGGAGCTTCCCTGTCCTCTCCTGGTGCAGGCACGACCCTCCCAACTCCTCACAGCCTGGAAGGTGTCCAAAGCCTATACTTTACTGTTTAATGGACGCTTTATTACCTAGTTATGACTGAGTGAACCACTGGCCACTGGTAATGAATTTAATCTTCAGTCTCTCTACTCCTTTGAGGTCCAGGGATGGGATGAAAATTCTAACCTTCTAACTGTGATTTGGTCCTTTTGACAACCAGCCCCTCGCCTCCAAGGGTAACTTCATCCCCATGAACAGGTATGGCCAAAAAGGACTTATTAAGAATGGCAGAAAAAACACCTCTTACCTCAGTATCTATAAATACCTGGGGTTTTATTATCTCACTGCCAGGAACTGGGTGGAAGACACCAAATATATATTATCTGCTACAGACATGTTCCCCTTCTTGTCTCATACATTTATGTTTGTAAAAATATTTTCACATTGGAAAACGTTTTTCCAACTATTACTGCTCTAATTTTAGAGTTGTGTTACCATGGCAATTCATGGGAACTAAAATATGCAAATCCATTTAGGAATCCTGAGATTTGCTATCTTTTTTCCTTTGTAACAAGCAATTTGGTAACTCACATTCCCTTTCTAAATTTCTATAAAAACTTGGTTCCAAGGACCTAGCTATTTGTATTTGCCTTAAATAAAATATATATTAAAATATAAATTCAGATTGTACTGCAAGTTTTGATTACTTATTATTAAAGTTATTCCGTGTTTCTCTTGTGAAACATTTCAGCTAATAACTTTTAAAAATATATTGTACTTGGTGGTATACTTTTTTTGCTTTTAAAAATACATATAGACCAAGTAGGATTTATTTTGGGGAGAAGAGACTGGTTTGATGGATGAAGATCAGTGTATGTAATCCACCACATGAAGAAGTTAAAGGAGAAAAGTCATAGGATTATATCAATTCACATAGAAAAGACTGATGACAAAATTCAATACATATTTATGGTAAAAATTTTGACTATGCTAAAAATAAAGGGGAACATCCTCAGCTTTGTAAAAAAAAATGTATAAAAAACCTGCTGCTGAAATATTTAATGGCAACAGTCTTGATTTTCCTCTAATATCCTGATCAAGATCAGATGTCTGATCTCCCCACTACTATTTAATATAGCGCTGGCTGTTCTTGCGGGCTGTCAAACAAGAGGAAAAAATGAAAGGCATATAGATTGGAAAGGAAGAAGTGAAATTGTATATTTTTGTGGGTGACCTGATTCTTTATATTAAAAACACCAAGAATTCTAACAACAAAATAATATCCCCCCCAAATCTTTTTTAGAATCAATAAGTGAGTTCAGTAAAGTCACAGAACAAGAAGTTACCTAAAAAGCTGCATGTCTTTATTTCAGCATAAAACAGATGGAACAATATACACTAATAAATAATCAATGGGACAAAGGAAACAAATTTTAAAAGTGCAGTACCTTTTATAATTTCTTTAAGTAAATTAAAAGATGTATAGGATCCATATGATAAAATCACAGGAGATCTAAATAATTAGAGAAATATACCATGTTCATGGATTGGAAGACCAATATACTAACAATGTCAATTTTTACCAAACAGATACATACATTTAATGTAATTCGGATCAAAATCCCACCAACTTTCTGTGTAGACAGCTTACTCTAGGGCTTGTTCTTCCTTTTTTTTCTATCTCTGAAATATGGTATTTTTTCCCCTGAATATCATGGGGGTACACAAGTTTTGGTTATAAAGGTTATACAGATAGGAAAAAGTCCTAGAATAGTCAGGACAGTTTTAAAAAAGAAGAGTAAAATGAGATGAATCATTTTTCCTGATGTTTAACCTTTATGGCTGCAGTCAACAAGATGGTATCATGCTAGAACAAGGACAGACACATAGGTCAATGGAACAGAATAGAGAATACAGGAGCAGATTAACCAAAATATGGCCGGACTTGTAGCAAATGGCAAGAGTAATTCAGTGAAGGAAGAAAAAATTCTTAATAAATGTGTCTAGAGAAATTTGATATCAAAAAAAAACAAAGATAATCTTTCACTTAAATCTCACACCTTATATAAACTTCACACCTTAACTCAAAATAGATTACAAATTTTAATTTAAAACTTAAAACTATAAAATTTCTAGAAAGGACATAGGAGAAAATCTTTGGGACCTGAAACTAAGCAAGGAGTTCTTAGATTGGCTACCACAATCATGACCCATTAATGAAAATTTAGTAAATCAGTTTTCGTCAAATGGAGCTGGAACATATTCTTCTTAGAAAAGTATCTCAAGAAAGGAAGGAAAAGTGTCCAATGTACTCAGCTATACTATGAAACCAATATATAAGCACCCATACTTCCATATGAAAACTATAACCCAACTACAGCCCAAGACGAAGGGGGAT
>CAUYON010181635.1:0-16592 GCA_963573935.1 Arctocebus calabarensis
CATCTTAGCAGGGTACTGGCGAAACTTATTAAAGGTAGAGTATTAATGTCTTTATATAGTGATCAAGGAAATGCCATGAAGGATATCTGTAACAGTACAATCAAAATATTTCTGAATGTATATGAATCGTGCCCTGTGATTGCACCAATGAACATAATTATGATTCAATAAAATTATTAAAAAAAATTGTATATAAAACAGCACATTATACCCCATGATTGCATTAATGTACACAGCTATGATTTAATAAAAAAAGTGTTAAAAAAAGAATGACACTCCAACAACTTAATAAAAAGAAAAAAATCAGATACTCTGAATAAAAATGGTTAAAGGACCTAAATTTCTCAAAAGAAGAACATTTCTCAAAAGAAGACATATAAATGGCCAACAAGTATATAAAAAACAGTTCAACATCCTTAGTTATCAGACAAACGAAAATCAAAACTACAATGAGATATTGTCTCTGCTCAGTTAAAACTGTTTTTTATTAAAAAGAAGGAATAAATAACACTGGTGAGGATGTGGAGTAAAGGAAGCCCTTGTATACTGATGAAGGGAATATATATTATTTTACACACAGTATAAAATCGTATGGATCCTCAAAAAATAAAAATAAAACTACTATATGATCCAGCATTCCCACTGCTGGGTAAATATCCAAAGTGATTATAATCAACAATAAGTTAGGGCAGGGGTGCCAACCTTCTATAATCACCAAGTGATTATGATCAACAATAAGTTGGGGCAGAGGTGACAAGCTTCTATATTCACCAAGTGATTATAATCAACAGTAAGTTAGAGCAAGGGTGACAAGCTTCTTTTTTCTCTGCCACAGAGAAGAAAAATAGGTGCTTTGGGCCACATGTTAATTATATAACACTAGTGAAAGCTGATTGACAAATAAAGAAAAGAAAAAGTTTCAGGTATACTACAGATAAGCCAAAAGTGTCCTCACAAAACAAACATGCAGCCTGTGGGTCACAGCTTGGATTCTAACTTGAATTAGAGTATACTTTAAAATAATTTATAATTTATTATTATAAAAGAGTGGAATTGGAATGTTTCTAGCACAAAGAGTATTATAAATTCACATTAATTATTTCACATTGTAAGCCCATATCAAAACATAACATGTACTCTTTAAAGGTATACAACCATTTTATACCCATAATAATTTGAAATAAAAAATATTGGCTAGTGGCAGTGGCTCATGCCTGACATCCCAGTACTCTGGGAAGCTGAGGCAGGAGGTTCACTTGAGATCAGAGGTTCAAAATCAGCCTGAGCAAAAGTGAGATCTTGTCTCTACTAAAAATAGAAAAACTAATTGAGTGTTCTGGTGAGCACCTGTGGTCCCAGGCACTCAGGAGTCTAGGCAGGAGGATGACTTAAATTCAGCGGGTTGAATTTGCTGTGAGTGATGCTGATGCCACAGCATTCTAAGACTGGGCAATAAAGTGAGACTCTGTCTCAAAAATAAATAAATAAATTTAAAATAAATAAAATAAAATTTTAAAGTGGGTCCCTTATAGATATTGTATAGTTAGATCATTTTAATCCATCCTACCAATTGCCACATTTTTCAATCAATGTTTGATACATTTGTATGTAATATATTTACTAATAAGATAGGACTTACGTCTACCATCTTGCTTATATATATAAATTTGTATATTTACATGCTTATATATTTATAAAATAAAACAAGCATGTGTTTACATGTAGTGGAGGGTTTTGTTCCTCTGTGTTTCCATTACTGCTTTATTTATGTAAATATATATTCTCATTGTATTATTTAAATTCCTTTATCATTTCTTTTACTATTTTTAGAATTATATTCTTAGTGGATGCCTTATGGATTATAGTTTGCATCTTAATTTGTAACAATCTAGTTCAGATTACTACTGACTTCACTTAAATTGTATACAAAAGTTTGTTCAGGCTTAGATCTCTTCTCCTCCTACATGTTATTATTGTCTTATAAATTATATCTTTATATGTTATAACCTTACAAATTATACTTTATACCGATAACTATAATCATAATTTTGGGGGAATGGTCTCTTTTACAGTGCAGTGGCACCGTTATGGTGCACTGCAACCTCAACTTCCTAGACCCAAGCAATAAAAATATAAAAATATATTTTTATAGTAATTGCTTTAGCAGTTGTCTTTAAAATCAAATCAGAAGGCCAGGCTGATAATGCATGCCTATAATCTTATCACTCTGGGAGGCCAAGTTGGGTGGATCACAATAGCTCAGGAGTTCGAGACAAGCCTGACCAAGAGCCAAACACCATCTCTACCAAAAATAGAAAAACTAGCTAGGCATTGTGGTGGGAACCTGTAGTCCCAGCTACACTCAAGAGGCTGAAGCAAAAGGGTCACTTGATCCCAAGAGTTTGAGGTTGCTGTGAGCTATGATGTCACAGTACTCCCTGCCTAGAGTGATAGAGTGAGATTATCTCAAAAAGAAAAAAAAACAAATTGGAAAAGAAATACTAGAAAGAGAGGTTTTATTTTAGTATTTACCTATGATATGAAGTTACCGTTACCATTTTTCTTTATCTCTTCATGTGTTTTCCAGTTACCATATTGTTTACTTACATTTTAAAATCAATGATACCCTTTAATACACTTTTGTAAGGAAAGTCTTACAGCAGCAAATTCTCTCAGGTTTTGTTTTGCTGCTAAAGTCTTAAATTTTCCTTCATTTTTGATGAGGAGTTTTTCTGGATATAAAATTTTCAGTGACAATCTTTCTCTTTCAGCACTTTGAATATGTCATCCCATTTCCTTTAGGCCTCTTCTATGAGAAATTAGCTATTAATCTTATTAAGGGTGCTTTGCTCGTGATAAGTCTCTTCTCCCTTGCTGCTTTAAAAAATTTTGACTTTGGTTTCTACAGTTTTACTGTGTGTAAAATGGTATGGAACTCTTTGGGTTTTTTTCTAGGTGAGGTCTTTTGAGATTCTTGAATATTTAAATTTGCCTCTCTCATTAAATACAGGAATTTTTCAGTTAGTATTTCTTTAAATATTATTTCTACCTTTTTTTATATCATCTCTCTTAGATTTCTATTATGTGCATGTTGGTAAACTTGATGGTTTAGGTTCACAGATCTCTGAGGTTCAGAGGTTCTTTATTCTTTTTTCTTTCTGTTTTTAGACTGGATCAACTTAATTAACTAAGCTTTAAGTTAACTGATGCTTTTCTTTTCCATCTGAAATCTGATGTAGACTCTCTCTAATACATTTTTTGTCTGAGTTATTGTAGTTTTTAATTTCATCCCACCAAGAATTTGTTGTCATTTTCATCTGTGGTGGTTGTTGATTATTTTAATCTGATTATTCTGCATGAGTCTTCCTGAATCAAAATAAATAAATAAATAACAAGGCTAAATACCTGGCTACCTAATAAGATATTGGCAAATAGATGGATGGAAAATCTTTATATATATTATGGGAAGGAAGGTTAAATGTATAAGATAACTAATATGACTATTAATAACTCATTATGTTTTCTCATAAGAGCATTTCATTAGCTTTGATCACCTCATAATAATCATATCCCCAAATCTCTGTCTTTCAAATGATTATCCTGCCAACATGAATTGGCACAGTCATTTTCTTGTCTAATTATTATTTTCTTTCTGAAGGAGAGGCCATCCCAAGATCAAGACTTAAATAATCTTCTGTATCTTATTACAGAACAGAAAGACTTGAGCACTATACCTAAATAGTTTGGAGAATTATGAGTAAATGTATTACTTAGTTGATTTTTAACTATGAGAAATTATACTTTATACTGATAACTATAATCATAATTTTGGGGGAATGGTCTCTTTCTCTTTTACAGTGGAGTGGCACCGTTATGGTGCACTGCAACCTCAGCTTCCTAGACGCAAGCAATCTCCTGCCTCACTCTCCTAAGTAGCTGGAACTATAGCCATGTATCACTATGACTTGCTATTTTTTCTTTTCTTTTCTTCTTTCTCTTCTTCTATTTTTCTTCTTCTTTTTCTTCTTCTTCTTCCTCTTCCTCTTCTTCCTCTTCTTCTTCTTCTAGCTATATAATCTCACTGTGTTGCTCAGGTTGTTCTTAAAATCCTGGGCTTATACTGTCCTCCCACCTCAACCTCCCAAAGTGCTACAACTATAAGTTTGAGCCACTAAGTCTGCCCTTAATTATATATATTAAATAATCAAGTAGTTAAAATTCTAAATTTAGTGAAAATGTTGACTTATAATATACAAAATCTTCCAAAATTTCATAGAGATCTTCTCTTTTTATCTAGAGCAATTATATTTCTTTTTCCCAATTAGTAAAACCATACTCATTTTTCAAGGCCAAACTAAAATGACCCCTTTTCTCAGTTACTACACAAATCAGCACAGACTATAAGGCAATAACAGAGGTATCCCTGAATCACAAATCTCCTTTTCATTTTTATAAAATTCAATCTTATCAGTTACTTTTAACTATTTTGCAGCTATGCTATCTGGAGCACCAAGCTCCCCACACAACCATGAGGAAGAAATACAGAGATGTATGAGACACAATAAGTGAACAGGGAGATACAAACACCCAAAGCAAAGCCAGGCCAATAGTCAGATTATCCAGAACTATTGTTTATATAGCATTTCTATTTTAGGAATATCATTTATACGGCATCTCTTAATCATAATACTTGACTGAGCAGAACTTGTCTACATCTCCAGAATTGGAAATGACAATTTCCTCTAATGAAGATTTCCTTCCCATCTCACTTTCTTCTCAGAGGACCTACCCCCAGACCCTTAAAAGAAGAATCCTGTCTCTTGTTGATTGATGAAGGCTTAGCAATCATATTTTCCCACCAGAGGTCTAGAAGTACAACTTAACTTTCAAATGTTTTTTGAATTAATACTTCAAATAAGCTGGGGTTGAGACTCAAGCTTGTGGGAGAAACAAACATGGTATGTAAAGATAATAGAAGTAAGCAAATAATAGAGCAGATTTATGGACAAGACCAGGTGTCCATTGAGCACTGGTGAAGGGGATGAAAATGCTAACTATGTTGACTCCCACGAGTTTCCAGTGTTTTCTTTTCCTTCCTGGGACCCAAATATACTTCATGCCTAAAGCTCTGTGAGAAATCCTGATACCCTTTCTTACATTTTTCTTTTTACTGTAGACTAATCCAAGTAATCCTTCCCTGGCAAACAAATAATCCCTAAATGGGTGGCCGATGGTAACTTAAATGCAGGTCCTGATAATAGAACTCCCAATGCCACTGACTCAATCTAATAAAATTTCACTACATACTGGTACTTTGGAAGCCAGTGCTGGCCACTCTGGCCCCTCCTTGGACATAGTCATTGAGGGGTCCTGAAATTGCAGTTGTCCAGTTCCCAGCAGGGGACCTATAGCCATCAGGTGAGAAAACCACAGTTAGTCTTCCTGGAGAGGGCAAAGTGTCTGGCATCTGATGCGCCTAAAGTATGGGAAAAAACTCCTACAAAGTGAAGATTTTCTCTTGCTCCGTGTAGTTGTGGCCCAGTCCAGCCAGGCATTTTTCTTGGCTTTCACTGGCCCTTTTTCCTGTTTGTTGATACTGGGTTCATTATTTTCTGTACCTTCTGATCCCTGCTTCTAAGTCACTTCTATGAACATGATAATAATAATAATACTTATAGAAAACTCATGCTCTATGGACTAGTATAAACTCCTCTTACATACTAACTCATTTAATCCTTATGAAAAACTCATAAAACACAGAAATTTTAGTAACTTTCCTATGGTCACATTGTCCCACTCAAGGTAAACTTCAAATCCTAAATGGTCTGCCTTCACAATCCGTTCTCTTAACCCCCTTCCACCAGTAATCTTCAACTGGCAGCTATTGTCCTTCTGACTTTGAGAACTACACCATGTTGAGGCTTTGGCTACAGTCCAGGACTCAGAGCAATGCATTTCTTTGGATCTTGGTGTCTGTGCTGAAGTCAAGCTCTCCACCTCTCTTAGAAAATGAGTACTAAAAGTTCAGGTACCTGGAGCAACTAAAGGTTCAGAAACCTAACCAGAATATTTAAAGCTCAGGTGGAGGCTAAGGGGAGTCCATTTACACCGCTCATTTTTACTATCTTTGTTCTGTACAAAGCATGATGTTCAGTCCTGGCTAGTTCACAAGCTACTGGTGGGTGCCTGGGCAAAGCCCTTGGCCTTTGCATGCTTCTCATTTTATCAGCGAAATGAAGAAAACATTACCTGCCAATCAGAATCCAAGACAATTTAAGTGACATGATATATGTAAAACACACAGTGCTCAAAAAAAATATGTAAAAATACGTAGGTTGTTTCCCCTGTGTATTGTTTTTTTAATAAAAATATCAATTGAAAAACATTTAAACATTTGTTTGACATGGTATTTCAGACATGGTCAACTGTTTAGTAAAAGCTATGTTGATATATTAATATTTTCAGGACTTGTTTTGCAACTAACCAGCAGACTGCTATTAGTCAAAGTTCCATTTTCATTCCCAAATTGCTTCTGAATGTTTTTCTTTCCCTCTTGGGGATGAAAATAGATCATTAAATTCTATCACAGCCTGATTCTTCTTCACCTTTGAAGTTAGCATCTGAGGTTTCTTCTGGAGATAGGGATTCTGCAAAGGGCAGCTTACTTACTCATCTCGGGTAAGCAAGGATTAGGGAGATAATCAAAGGTCACAGTCAAAGCTGTGCTGAATTACTTTTTCTCAAGCAAACAAGTTCCTGTCTAAATGTCTGTGGAATCAGACTTCCCGCAAGAAGGATTGCCCCGTCTGCTTTTTGACTTCGTATCTCAGCTTCTTTGATGACTAAAAGAGAGGAAGTTTGCTTCTGCTAGTGTGAAAATTGTTCCCTGCTTTCAAACAGGCACTACCGTTCTCTTGTCTCACTCAGACAAGTCACGTTGTCTCCTAAATCCTAGATCAGGAGGTGAACTCAGGAATACTGAGTACCATAGGGCCCGCGGCTGACATTCCCCAAAGTTGAGCCCTGCCTCTCACTCATTTTTCTGTCTTGTGACTACTTCCCCAACAAGTTGTTGTCACTCACAAGTAACAGCTTGGTAGGAACTCATTAAAAAAACTGTCAGCTTATTTTCTACAGCCTCTGAACTTATTTAACCACATAGGCCCCAGTTGAATATCACATATTAATTAAACACAACCCTGATATCCATATATTGTTTGTCACTGTTACACAATTTTACATAAAATCACAGTTGCCTGGTACTTCCCAATTTCTCCCCCTTACTTGCACCTTCCAACTGAGCAATCTATATGTGTCACGCTGTTTAAAACATAATGATTGCAGTGGGAGAAAAGCTGCCAGGCCAACAGGTCGGGGGGCACACTCTTGAGCAAGTAGCACCTGATTATTGGAAAAAGTTGCAACAGAGGGAGGAGTCTACAGCTACAGAGGATCATGCAAAAGACCTCCAATGGGTTAAGCAACACTGAAGAAGAAACGTTCTGTTGTCTAATATTATTTGGCTCTAAATTTGATTTTAGGGTCTGCCATTCATCACAGTGCTCCTTGCAGGTGTCTATAAATTTCTTTCTATTAATCCGGATAATAGACTCTTACAAATAGTAACTTTAGTTCAAGGATAAAACACAATGTGCTTGGTTGAATGAAAGACACACTTTATGTTTCCCCTTCTTCTTTACACTTGAGATCTTTTTATTGTCTCTGACACATTTTTATGATGGAGGAATGGGATTGACAGTATGTTTTCCGTTTGTTTGGTTGGTTGACTTTGGTTTTATGTAAATAGATTTTCATATTTTGAAAGAAAGGATAAACTTTTTATCCTAGCAAAGGTAAAACATGAATCACTAGAATTGGCATTTCAAAGGGTTTTGGGCAGGAAAATAATATTTTTGTTCTTTATCTAAAATTTTATTCATTATTCAAAAATAGAAAGAGTACTAATATTTTGAAAGACTGTTTTGCATGTGCTACTTTGTTTATTTATTTCAATGCTCCCATGTATTTTATTCTCTTTTAGTAAACGTGAGGTAAAAGATTTTGCCAAAGTTCACATGCCAATTAGTACTTGAACCCAGATTTGACATCAGTTCTGCTAGGTAGATCGTGCCTTGCTCAAGAAGGCTGTGTGTGCTCTGCATAGGCGTGGGTATGTACGCAGAGGAGGGGTACACTGGATATTAGCTCCACAGGGACAGTGTGACAGGGGCCGCTGGTCTTTTCTCTTCACTGATGCATCCACAAGGTTTAGGAACTGTCTGGCCCACAGTAGGTGCTCCCTAATTGTTTGTTGAGGAATGAATAAATTAATACATAAAGAGATTTTAAGGCAGGAAATAACACAGAGTAATTGCAAACCTTGCATGATACTGCTTTTTAATGTCTTCATTTATTTTCTTGAAGTTTTAGTTAGGAGAAAATTTTAGCTCTATTGATAACATAGTTACTAACATGTCATGCATTTCAAATATACTGGATGAGTAGATTTTAAGTTTTATCACTACAAGAAAGTATGTGCAACGATGGATTTGTTAGTTGACCTTGACTTAAAAATTCTTCAATGTATACATATACCAAAACATCAATTGTACTCCATAAATATATACTATCATTTATTGATTCAAAATAACATATAACAAAGGAAAATAAACAGTTTTGGTGTTAGGAAACTTGATTCATACCCAACAGTATCCTGACATTTCATAACCTTCTAGGGAATGTGATAATAGATGCCAATAAGAGGGATAAACATTTATGTGTAATAAAATAGATGAATTATTATGTGTGCTCATATCTGCAGAACTTTTCCCTACTATTACTTCATTCCATGAAACAGGGACTGGACGGCATAGAGGAGAATAGATGAGATGGAAGAAGGTTTATAAAGTAATTAAAGCGGGTTGAGCTACCCTTATTACCTTTTTATATGATTAGAGGATATTTGCTCTGTTTTTAAGTTATTTAATGGTGTATATGTTGGATATTTCTTACCTGGCATATCAGCTGTTTGCAATGGCAGATAAGAGAACAAAAGGGCTTATAAGTCAAACTGAAGACCTCCAGTTGGGGAGAGGTAGATAATGACACTTTGATCTAAGACCTTTCATAGATGGGACCTCACCCTGAAAAGTAATCTTAGCTCCTTCCCTGGTTAGACCTAATGGAGGTGTGAGGAAGAGGGCAGAACCAGTGTGTAGAACACTGATGAATGGAAACCCTGCACATCCTTGTCAGAGCACACAGCACATCACGTTATAGGTCTCTTTATTCTTGTATGCATATTACATCTTTGGGAAGGCTCTAAAGAAACTCCTCATTCCACCTCATGAACTCCAGGAACTTCTGTGCCATAAATGTGAAATAAGATAAGGAACAAAAAGAAAAACAGTTGTTTGCAAAAACTTGTACATGTTGTGATAATGAACTATATCTATTGATCAATATTTCATGGGCAGTGTGGGATGGGGAGAGGCACTGGTGAGGACACTAACTCACGGTTGTGTTCCATCTTACCAAAGAGAGAAGAACAGATGACACGACCACTGGGGCAAACTCAAGGTCTTTCTATGATACACACCATATGATGAGGTGGAGAGTTGTCCTTCCTAAAAATTATTTAATTATTTAAAATTTCTCTCATAGAGAACTTTTTTTATTATTTACTCGATTTTCTTAATTTTTCTTTACAAACTACAAAGGGATAATAACCTTTTCCTTTGAAAATTAATAACTAGAAACTACTCTCCATGTTTTACCTACAAACAGCTCACCGAATCTAATACGACTATAAAATTAATACCCTGTACAGTTTCCTATAGGGAAGAGAACTTACAGTTCTCTTTTAAGTTGAAAGGAGAAAAGTTGGGCACACAACAGAAGAGATTGCCTGGCTTTGTGACCCGCGTCACAAGTAAGGTGGAGTTGCTCAGGTTGTCTTAGAAGATAATTATCAAGAAAACAGACTGAGTTCAATCCCTCAGAGCTAATATTCATTTCATTATTTGTACTTATTTAAAACCATGTATGCTCAGTCTTTACTCTTTACGGTTATATGGCTTGACAGGAAAAAATGTACAGTTTTAGGTAAGGAATTTGGTGATCCACAAGTTACTTATGCAGGAACTGTCTCTTACATTTGGCTAAAATTATGGAATCAACTTCCAGAGTTATTGAGCAGGACAAAATGAACTGAAGTAACCTCAGGTAAAGGGTTTGCAGGGTCCATTCAAGACAGACAGGAAGGCGCTCCAGACAGATTTCATAACACACAGAAGTACATTCAATAGGTTATACCATAAAATCCTTAGTCTAATTCTTTGAGGACAAATGGAGAGACTTTACCTTAAAAAGGTGACATTAAGCTAAAATTGCCTTGACATCGACTCTTTCTGGCATAAACTGGGAAGAAATCATTCATATACTTTGCTTTACTTCCAAACTTAACCTCGATTGAGGGGAAAGATAAACAGTAATCTCTTAAAACAATGTATTAAAGTTTATAAAACCCAACATTAAGATCAAATTTATCTTCCATCTTTTTATGTATTAGTTGATCTTTACATATAAATTAAACATAAATATTTTTACCTATTTATATGATTTTCTCTTTATACCAATACCACTCTTAACTGGTACTCATTCAAAATACATGCCTTATTTTAATAAAAAAAAGTATTTTGGTGAATAAATTTAAATATACTATAACAATCTACTTGCATGTAGTATTCTTTCAGTTTAATAAAGTTCCCGCATACCAAATTTAAAACTTAAAATCCTTACTAGATATCATACAAAATCTATGACATTCTATTTTAGTAATATGATATATACTATTATATTCTTATATATAAATGAATATATATAGTCAGATATGTTTAAGTCTTGTAAAACCTAATTTTTAGGTTTATAGCACAGAGAAAAGAATCAGAAAAGAATTCTAATTTTAGCTTTGCCATTTTCTATCTGAGTAATTGTCTCCAAGCTACTTAACTACTTTAATCTCTATTGGTTTCCCTTTTAAACCATACTACCTTTATGTCATGGTATTTTATGTAGATTAAACGAGGAAACACATGTAAAATATCTATCATACAACAGGAGGCCCCAAAACGTCACCATCTTCCTTTGTGGGGGTATTCATTCTTCTAGAAAACTGCAATTGCCTAAATGAAATTTGACAATAAAAGAAATGCTTAATTCTTCCTTAATCTTCTCCCTATTGTTTAAACACCAGTTGGTAATTTCTAACTGAATCAATATTTCAAAAGATGATTTTCAAAATGTATCGTTTTTTTCAATTCATATGCACAAGTGGGTATTGTTTATTACAATTGAGTCATCACTGAAATGAATCAACTGCCCCCAAATTTCATTCTTACTAGCATATTAAGATAGATGCTCTATTTTCTATGAATTACCAGTTTTGAAAATAAGTTGTAGCTTTATTAGCCACCATAAATAAAGAAAAATATATTTCTTCTAGCTTTGCTTTCACTTGTTGTTATTATTATTGTGGATTTGTGAGTTTTAATGTATGTAATATATCTCTATCAGCTAGAATCATTTTTGCTCTTTATGATACTCAGAGTCACACATTTGCCATTCTGAGTTTCTTCAAGTTAAGTCCTGTCCTTTTTGACTTGACCTCTTATTACAAGCTTTCTTGCTTCTATCATAACAAAATATCTGGATTTGACAATTTTACTTTGCAGTGAGCACACAGTGCTTACTTTACATCCTTCGTTAGCAGTGAGCAATGTATAAGCAGCATGATAAGGTAAACATGGACATTTAACTTACCTTAAACTCATGCTACACAGGTAGCTTGTTTGCAGGATGAAAGAAGTGTAAGTGGAGATGTAATGCAAACAAAAATCTAATTTTTCAAAATGTGAAGTCAATATGTATATTATTACATAATATTAAATAATGTAACTTTGAACTAAGCATACGTTATTAGTTCAAATATGAAAGATAATTCCAATAGAAACAAGTGAAAGAGATGGTTGGAGAATTCCATTCCTTCCCTTTGACTATACATTTCCTTATATATATACTTAAGGAAAATTTAATTTTTAACTGTTGGCACTCGCCACTTTTATTAAAATTAAAATTACTATGAGTCATGAAAAGTATTTCCAAAATAATGACATTTATTATTCTACACCATGAAAACCACCTCATACAGGAAGTCAAACCGATAAAATTTATTAATGACAGTTCATGGTGGAAAATAATTCAAAGTAGGGTGAGGATTTCCTAATTTCTACTGACTCTTACTCAGTATCCATTATTCCAGAGCTGAAAGTTAATTCTTGTAATTAAGCTTCTTAACAAACATGTAGAATATAATTATATATTTTTAAAGCTAACAAAATTTATAAACAGAACATGAAAGTTATTTTTTTCTTCTGCTATGGAAACTTTGTAACTGAACAATCTGTTAAAGATTGAGACATATTATAGCACTTTATTTCCTGGGAAAAATAAACTTCCTCAAATCTCTACTTTCAAGTGCTAACTATGCTTTATTACTCCATAGGGTCCACTTCACTTGGAAAGGCTAACACTTCTGAAGAAGCTGCTCCCTCTGTATTTAAGGTTTATTTATGAATAGACTGTGATACTTGAGGTAAATTCTTGTCAATTATACTCATTGCTATCCATATTCCCAAGGGATTGCATAGACACTTCCCTGCATTCCCAGCAGTTAGAACACAAAATAGTGACCCCCCAAACAAATGAGGTACGCCCCGTGCTCTCCCAGTGGAGTTCTGTCAATAGATATAGGCACAAGTAACCACACCTCAAGTGAGGTGTCACAGTGCTTTAATAGGAACACAAGTAAGTGCTGTACTAAAACCAAAAGAGATAGAGATAGATAGATAGATATACAGACAGACAGACAGACAGACAGATAGATAGATAGATAGATAGATAGATAGATAGATAGATAGATAGATAGATAGACAGATAGATAGATAGAACATTTACCCTGGAGAATAAAACATTAAGAAATTTTACTGAAGGTCTCCAGGTAAGGCTCCCAGAGGTGGCATCTGAAGGGAACCTTGGATGATAAACAAAGTGGTCTGGTTAGCTGGACACTGAATATATTACAAAGTGTTAAAACCATGCTTGCCAGGCAACACCTGTGGCTCAAAGGAGTAGGGCGCCAGCCCTATATACCAGAGGTGGTGGGTTCAAAACTGGCCCCTGACAAATCTCCAAAAGATAAAAAATAAAAAATAATTTTTAAAAAGTGCTTGCTTTTGTCATACAGGCATGGATTAGGTGTTCTGGGAAGTTTTTCGTAATGTAAAGTATACTAAGGGCTTACTTAGGCTGGAGCCAAAGCTTTCATTTTTTGCAACTATTACCTTTTTGGGATACGCACAACATTGCACTATTGGTATACATTTCTCATTTATACATTGGGGTTCACACAACCAATATGTTTTGAACGTTGTTTTACTTTCGTTCCCTATGTCATGGAATCAACACTACCCCTATTTTGTACAAAACCAATATCTGTATCTGTAGGTATCTGTTAATCTGTCTCTTGTAGATAATAGCAAATGCTTCCAAAATTCTAATTGAATGGAAGTTGTGATATTAAACACTTTTTAAGTTTAGTTCATATAAGCCTCTTTTCTTTTTTCTTTCAGAAATGTCAATAGATGATGTGTAATACCTCTTAGCAATTATTAATATGTTGTATTTCTCACAGAAACAAGGTTTTTGGTTTTTTTGTTTGTTTGTTTGTTTGTTTGTTTGTTTGTTTGTTTGTTTACAAAAAGAGTAGTGTAGAAATATTTTCCTCACTCCCACCATTGGGTTTTAGGTTAACTGAACTACCACTTAAGTAAGGACAAACCATGTGGTGGTCTTTTGTGCTTTAAATGTAATCTAGGAAATTATGACCAAAAAACAGGGCATAATCAATAGTCTACAAAATGTGTATGGGACATACACATTTAATTGACCAGGATCAGTCTTCCCTTTAATTATTTAATAGGAAAGTCTGACAGTGATTGGGTAATTACTCCAAATTTCTATCTCCTGGACATAAGAATTCTCCTTCTCCCAGGTTTGCTGCAGCTAGAAGATGCTGTGTGGAACATTTAATTGAACAGAACACTTTTCAGAGCTCCCTTTCCCTCTGTGGTAGGCATCAGGAATATTTGAGATGGCCGCAGCTCCATAATCCTGGAGAAAGGCTGAGGCTACTAGCCATGGATAAATAGCCTAACAAAAAAAAAAACTTAGGACAATTTTGTGATTTTTTTTCCTAGAGACTAGATTATTGTGACAGATACAATACTGAAGAAGATATCTGGGTTTCAGATCCTGAGGCCTGTGTCCTTAGCAGGGGTGCATGGCACGGGAGAAGGCAGACGGGCTTCATTCACTTCATTCACATCACCCTCAGGCACCCTGGTGGAGGTCAAGATTCAAGATATTTGTCTGTGCTGTGTAGGTTTCTTTGTATGCACACGTGTGCAGGTAATTTCTGTCTCTTATGAAAATCAGGAAATGCATTGCATTTAGGTTAGCATCCACCAGTTGCAAAAATCTGCAGAGTCAAGTTTTCTCTGCTGCTCATAGTCTCCCTGAAGACTGAACCCTGGTGGTCATTCACCCCTTTACTGGAGCTGCAGAATTTCTTATAGAATCCGGCAGACAGGGAAATATTTCATACACTCATTTCTCTGCACAATCTGGAAAAATAAAGAAGAGATCAAGAAGGCCATTTGCTTTAAGAAAAATGAGAGAAACCACGTGTCTTTGTGGAATTAAGGACAATGAGCTATGTTTCTAGACTCTGAACTCACTTTTGTTGCTCAATGAAGTCCAGTTCATATTAAAGCTATCAGCCTTGTTCTGCTTCATTCCTCATACCTATTAGAGCATATTCTGGGGTATTTCTGTCACCCACTTGGTTTATACTACATTGAAGGTAGAATTCATTATGCTGAAAACCGAAGTAAAATATAAATATTTAAACTATATGACATCTGGGGGGGGAGGAGCCAAGATGGTGGTCTGTAGCCAGCTTTCTGCAGACACTCCCATCCAAAAGGAGAGGTAAAGGACAGAAATTTAGCAAGAAAGCCAATGGTTTGGAACTGAGCCAAAACAGAAGGTCAAAGAACTCACATGAATCCTACTGGAGCAACCTGCGACCCCAAAGATACAAATAAAAGGTACAGAGCACATCACCAAGCAGACGGAAGTCCCCTCCCCCAAGAGAACGCCTCGCAGTATACTCCATACCTCCATACAAATAAGTGAGCAGAGTTCAGATATCCTCCCACTCTACCCTACAGGAGAGACCCTCTAAAAACTGGACCTCCTTCCCTAACTAGGGTGCCATGGCACTCTCCTGCCAGGCATAAAGCTGTATAAAAACTGTATATATTCTCTACCTGCAAGTTGGAACTCCTGGCACTCCCTTCCACTCTCACCCTAAGGTCTAGAGGTCTGTCCACCACGGAGTCCAGATTCTTGGACACTTTCTCAAGGGGTGTGGACAGGGTGTGGGCTGTCCCTGGTCTGTGCTGTTTTCCCAGGAAACAGGAGCGGTGAGAGGAGAGTGAGCCAAGAGGTGGCTGGCCAAAGCAGACAGGCAGTCCCCTGAGGCACCAAGCCGCAGTGCTGAGAAAGCTTTACTAAATCTCGGCTGCACCTGGCCCTTAGGGGGTGAGAGCTGAGACAAAGGGCTGAAGCTCACAGACTGAGTCAGGACTATTAGCAGCCCAGCGTCTCTTCCACAGGGCAGAAATTCTGTGAACTTGTTCTGTTCTATCAGCTTTTTCATCTACTTTACCTCAATCAGGGACAGGGCTGGAACTGAGTGAATCGCCCCAGCCCCTATCAAGTACCCAGGTTGTCAGGCCTCACCTCCCCGCCTACCAACACCGACATACCTGGTGGACTGGCTGAGGAGCCACAGAGCCCCATGTGACCTAGGCAGGCACAAACGTCTAGAGAATCTGCTCATTGGAGGGAACTGGATTACAGCCCTGCAGGGTTACCAGAGACTGGATGTGACAGAGGGGCAAGACAGGAAGGAGGCATCAACCTTTCCAGGCTAATTTATTGGCTGGGGGGCCCTCCTGAGCTCACAGAACCCTGGAGCTAGTTATATTAAAGCTGCCAGTAGACTTCTGCTATCTAGTCGCCAGAGACTTTTCAACTCTTTGATTTGAGGTTGGTACTGGCTGGGACAATTGATTGGTACCTCTTCAACTGGGCCAATTACCTGAGGACTTTCCAACATTGTACACTGGGTGTGTGGTAGTGGGAAGGTTTGATTTTCCTTTCCAATTGTTGTGGGGGGCGTGATGACCTAACTGCTGGTTTTCCTCCACAGCTCAGATTCCAACACAGAGTAACTGATTCTCTAAGGTAAGACAGAGACCAGCTGAAAATAAGACAGAGCCACTTAACCCCACCACATCAAGACGGCCCCCAGTTGTGCAGGCAGTAGCAAAGTACGGGTTGGCAAAACTCAAGGGGGAAAGGTATGAACACCAGTCCCAACTTACAGGCAAAGGAAGGACTGGTCA
>CAUYON010181642.1:0-16597 GCA_963573935.1 Arctocebus calabarensis
CCCATTAATGTATGGGATTGTTGGTTTTCTTCTTGTAGATTAATTGAAGTTCAGTATAGATCCTGGTAATCAAATTTTTGTCAGATTCAAAATGCGCAAATTTTTAAATTATTTTTAAACTTTAATATGACTGTAAAATAAATTTTTTAAATATTTTAAATAGAATAAGTAAACAAAAGACTGGATTTTGAACCCAAGCACCTGGTTTGAATCCAGATTGTTCACTATTAGCCAAAGGTGGATTTATTACCCTTGAGATAAAAATCTAAATCTCTCCATCTCAATTTCCTCATCTATAAAAATAAGGTAATACCTATCAAAGGGGTTGTTGATACATAGAAATTATTTTATAAATTCTGCTGATTTATATCATTGTAAAATGCTATTTTAGCTTTTTTCCAAAGTTGCCAATTTGGCAACATTTTACCATTTAATTATAATCATCTCTGCTTCAAAAAAATCTTCTAGTAAAATATTTGGTAGTAAATATTTCTAGTAAATCTTCTAGTAAATATAATGTTCCTCCATTATAACTTACCTAGTCACAGCTTTATATTATTCTGTAAGAACATCTGGATGACAGCTACCTTTTTTAAATGTATGCTACATTGCCCACTATCAAACATGGTTTTTATTATATATCTAAATTTCCACAACAAAGGTGTGATTCAAAAGAAATCCAGCAGCTAATTTCAAGCAGAAACCTTGCCCCCAAACCTTATTAATCAGACAGTGACAAGATTAAAACACAATAATAATATTCAACATTCAACACCAAAGATTGATGTGAAATGCCTCACTTGAGGCATCAAAAGTTTAATACTGGATCTACTCTCCTCTTTTCTTTTGAATACATAAACTATGGTGAGATGACAATATCATTCTACTTTTTACTGTATCTGTCAGCTATCAATTATAACAATCACCAAAAAGAAAATTACACCTTGACAGGCACTATTGCTTCAGAAGCCTCTGGCAAACTAGGAAAAGGATGATTTAAAAAAAAAAAATTGTTGTTAAAATACTTTATACTCCTGTGAGACACAGTAAAAGTGAATTAGACTTAATCATTATTCAGAAGGTAAAGTTCTGGAGAAAACAAAGAACTAAAATAAATTAACCTAGACAGAAGAGAAAAAATAAGGTGATTTAACAGCAACACTGCCCTCCATGATTCAGTATTATGCAGTCAAGAACTATGTAGTATCGGCTCTCCTGATAACATAAAATATTACTTGTATTATTTTCTCTTCAACAAGCCAAGAGAATAAACATAGAAACATAAATTATCCAAATAAGGAACTTTCTGATAAGCTCTTGGCTGTCCAGTCGAGTAGAAGGCTCACCCGGGAAGGAAGAGCTATGGACTCTAGCCTGGATCCATCCCACGTCAGCCCTCTCACCCCAAAACTGGATCCTCCTTGGACCCCATTTTTACCACCAGTGTGATAAGGGGGTTGCTCAGGGGATGTCTGAAGGCCTGCTTGCCATGAAGAATCTAAAAATGGTGGATATTTTAATTCATTCTTCAAATTCACTTAATGCCTCTTGGGAAAGGAACCAGCCCAAAATTATCTATATGCAGAACCTTAGGAATGACATGAGACCTATCTTACAACATGCAAAAATAGGAGCAGACCCCCATGTCAGCTCCAAAAGGCTTCTACTTATGGCTCTGGATCTTTCCTCTAAACACCACTCAACTTTGCCCCCAGGAGACATATGGCAATATCTGGAGATATTTTTAGTTATCACGACTTGGGGGCAGGAGGCACACACTACTGGCATCTAGAGGGCAGAAGCCAGGGATACCTCAGGGATCCTACAATGCACACCCCAGCCTTCACCAAAGGATTACTGGCCCCCAAATATCAATAGGCTGTAAACCAACAAAGGTTTCTTATCCTGAGGACAATGATACCAGCATCTAGGACACTAGGAAGCCCTGGAAATACAGGCATATCTCTCAGTTTTGTTTTGTTTTTGTAGAGACAGAGTTTCACTTTGTCACCCTCGGTAGAATACCGTGGCATCACACAGCTCACAGCAACCTCCAACTCCTGGGCTTAGGCAATTCTCTTGCCTCAGCCTCCCGAGTAGACATATTTCTCAGTGTAAGAAAAGCATGAGAGTTTTTATCGGATTCTAACAAAGGCACTGGTTCCCCCCTCCAAAAAATTTTTAAACCACTATATGTAGATACCAAAATATCCGCTATGGGTTTTTTACGGTAATATATTTATACCTTGATATACCATATAGCGATGGAAAAGATCAAACTACAGCTACATGGAATAACATGGATGAATTTCACAGATATCATGATATAATAGCACTTATGATTCCATTTATATGGATTTTTTATTTAAAAAATCCTAATCTATGGTACTAGAATACTGGTTATCCTTGCTGGAGGCGGGGGTTGCTGCCTGAAAGGAAGCACAAGAGTTTTCCAGGTACTGTGGACTGATTGTGTTCCCCCAAAGTTGCTTGTTGACACTAACCCAGTAGTTCTCAACTTTCCTAATGACACGACCCTTTAATAAAGTTCCTTGTGTTGTGGTAACCCCCAACCATAAAATTATTTTTGTTCCTACTTTGTAACTGTAATTTTGCTACTGTTATAAATCGTAATGTAAATATCTGATATGCAAGATGTATTTAGGCAACCCCTGTGAAAGGGTCATTTGACCCGTAAAGGGGTCGCAACCCACAGGTTGAGAACCGCTGCTCTAACCCATATGTGATGGTATGGAGATGGAACCTTTGGGAAGTAATTAAATGTAGATATGATGATGAGATGATGAAGGTGGGGTCCTTGGAATAGGATTAGTGTCCTTATAAGAAACATCAGAGCGGGCAGTGCCTCTGGCTCAGTGAGTAGGGTGCTGGCCCTATATACTGAGGGTGGCGGGTTCGAACCTGGCCCCGGCCAAACTGCAACAAAAAAATAGCCAGGTGTTGTGGCAGGCGCTAGTTCCAGCCACTCAGGAGACTGAGACAGGAGAATTGCCTAAGCCCAAGAGCTGGAGGTTGCTGTGAGCTATGACACCACAGCACTCCACTGAGGGCAACAAAGTGAGACTCTGTCTCTAAAAGAAAAAAAAAGAAAGAAAGAAGAAACATCAGAGCTCAGGCCCTTCCCCAGACACACACAAATGAGCGTGCACACACGCACTGAGGAAAGGCCATAGAAACAAAAGGTGAGCACCAACACTGCAGCCATCTACAAGCCAGGAAGAGAGTCCTCACCAGAACCCAACCATGCTGGCACATTCGTGATGGACTTCCAGCCTCCAAAACTGTTAAGAGATGAATTTCTGTTGAAGCCACCCAATCAACAGTATTTTGTTATGGTAATTGGAGCTAAGACTCTGGGATTTTGAAAATGCTCTATGTCTCTCAGTGTAGGCACATGAATGAATAAATGTGTAGAAATTCATTGAACTGTATGTACATTTAATCTTCACAGATACTTTTTAGAAGGAATACCAAGAAACATAACACTGACACATCAAGAAACAACTTAACACTATAAAGCTGAGAGTCAGGGGATTCTTTTACTTTTCATCTTATACTCCTATTGGTTTGACTTCTTTTCCATGAGTATATATGACTTTGTATAATTTGTACAACTTAATAATTTTAAAAACTCATCTAAATCCCCTATTTCAGAGTGTCCCCATATCCTCAATGACAACAACTGTCCAAGCCACACCAGCCCCCTTGCACTCAGACTCCCACTCAGGGCTTCCAGGCACCACCTGTGCTTTTCCTCCTAAGCATATAACCATCACACTTACCGTCTCCAAATGTAGTTATCCACCTCCAAGCACCTCTGCCACCCATTAACTCTGCCTCTGGCTGTCCTCCCAACTCCTCCACCTCTGCCTGAGGCTTCTCTCTTTTTTGGTTCCAACTCATCTTTCTCTGCAGCTGTGTGTATCCTCACATTGTTTACTTACAGAAGTCCCAACTCTCCAGACTCAGAAACCAAACACATGAAGACAGTTACATTTTTCTAGAGCAAGCAGGTAGTTATTACTCATCATGGAAACTATTGCTACTCCTTAACTAAGACTCAGGAAACCACATACTACTATAGATTCAGATGACATGATATCCCTCATTCTCCAAACTCTCATTATCTAAACAGATTTAGATAGCACAGGAAATTTCTGTTTTTGCAATGTCCTCGAACTGTTGCTTCTACAACCCTATCACCCAAGACCAGATCTGCACTCCTGTAAACCCAAGTCCTTGATAGATGCTAGAACATGGTCTCCCTCCTTCTCTCCCTTCCCATTCTACATCACCTGCTCTCTGTGGACACTGCTGTCTTTCTTTCTTTCTTTCTTTTCTTTTTTTTTTTTTAAGACAGAGCCTTAAGCTGTCACCTTGGGTAGAGTGCCTTGGAATCACAGCTCACGGCAACCTCCAACTCCTGGGCTCCAGCGATTCTCCTGCCTCCGCCTCCCAAGTAGCTGGGACTACAGGATCCTGCCACAACGCCCAGCTATTTTTTGGTTGCAGTCGTCATTGTTTGGCGGGCCCAGGCTGGATTCAAACTTGCCAGCTCAGGTGTATGTGGCTGGCACCTCAGCTCCTTGAGCCACAGGCACTGAGCCTTTGCTGTCTTTCTGACATTGCTTTCGCTATGTTGCTCCTGCTTAAGGCCCTCAGTGGCCCCCCTCCCAAGGATGCAGATGAAACACTGCTTTTGACTTTCTACTTCCTAGAATAAATCCTGTATGCCCATCACCTGATTTACTCTGTCCCTGACCATCCTTGTACATGCCCTGCTCTGCCCTTGCTAGTGCCATTTTTCCCTAAAAGGAACACCTACCTCCACTCTTCCTCTGGATGACTTTGGGCAGGTTAATTACTCCCTCTAGACCTCATCTGTGAAATAACTGTATCTCCCTCACCATGTAACCACCCAATAAACACTAGCTATCATTACCACTGATTTAAGCCTTAACTACCAAATGGTTTACCTCAACACCCATTCTACAAAAATTTCCATGCATGAAATTCCTTCTCACTTCATTCCTTTATTTACTTGCCTGACACTGGGAAGAGTTCGGGGCTTTCCTTGTATAACCTAATGTCATCCTCACAGCAGCATTCTGTTGTCCATTTCTTCTTCATTTTGGCACCTTCATGCTTTGAATTGCTCAAGAGTATAACCCTGGCATTGTCCCTGACTTCTTTCTCCTCTCAGACACATATAAGCAATTCATGTCTACACTAAATTATTCTTAAAAATAGATACATGAGTCAGACCCACTTTCTGTCTCTTCCACCTCTATTACCCTGGTCCAGGGGGATGCAGCAGCCTCCTAACTATCTTCCTATTCTTTCTTTGTCCATTCTTACTTCCAGGTCTGTTCTCCATACTACAGTAGGAATGAACCTTTGAAGAAGCTCAACACTTCAATAGCCTCATCACTGGTAGACTAAGATACAAAGTCCTTACCTTGTGCTATGAAGGCTACCTGTCTGTCCCCTAAACCCAATTCCTTCTACTACCACTCTTTCCCCTGAATATGTCTTTCAGCCCTATGGCTTCCAGCTCTTTAAAAATACTAAGGACACTGGTACTTTGGGCTTTTGTACTCACTTACCTCTGCATCTGTAGTACATTCTCCCCATAAATCTCTGTTGCTCACCCCCTTACTTCAGTCAGAGGTCTTCTCAAAGATACCCTTTTTAAAAAAACTTCTCAGGACAAACAGCTAAAGCAGTCCCATCACCCACTCTCTGACATTTCCCAGTTTTATCTCCTTGGTAGCACTTCTCAATACCTGGCATTACATACCTATTTGTTTATTCACTCTCCTAATAAACAGACCTAAGCTCCTCGAGTCTGCAAACCTTTTCTGGTTTGCCCACAGCTCCATTCCTAGTGCACTGAACAAGTATTTAATGTTCAATAAATATGTGTTAAATAAATGAAGGAACAAAGATGAGACTGTAACTTTGATTACCTTATAGGCCAACAGAAATTTAGAAAATAAGGAGTCCTTAGATATTTTTTGGCAAGGTTTAAGGAAGGTTATTCAGGCAGTTAGCAACTGTGTATCCAGGATACAGCTACTGTCTAACGGCACTGCTGGAATTATAAAAATGTATAAAGCATTTCAAGTTACAAAAATATATAAAGCATTTTAGGTTATTTAGGGAAGAAGGGATATAGGTTATCAATAGACAAAAAATATAAGGCAAATAATTGAGCTGCAAGGACCCTAATCTATCAAAACAAAGGTGACTCCCGTATCTCCATAGGCCACCCAAATCTCTTCACAAGCCAGTATTTCCAACCATCCACCTGAAAGCTACACCTGGAAGACCAACAGGTGCCTCAAACTACACACATCCCAAACCAAACTCACTGCTCTCTTCTCTGAGCCACCACCACTAACACTTCCCCTCCTAGGTTCCCACTTTCTTTTAATAAAACAATTAGCATCCAGTTAAGTCAACCAAAACCTACCTGTAAGTCACCCCAGGCTCTCCTTTCACCTTCTGAACATCAAGCCAATCCCCATGTCTATCTCTTCATACTTTTGCTCTGACCCTCAGTCTTCCTGTTCCTCTAGGCCCTCCTCCTCGTGGTCAGAGATATCTTTCTAAAATGCTCCCCTGCCTTAAGCCCATCAGGGACACCTTCCATCTCCCACAGGAGCAAGTGCTCATGCTTTGACACAGCTACTCAGGATGCCCTTCCACAGAACAGACACTGCCAGCCTCCCTTACCATCCTGATCTCTTACCACCTTCCCCCAACTAACAATTCTCTAGTCCTTGGACTGCCTGGTGCTGTTTCCTCTCTTTCCTCTGTATGTGCCAAGTGCACCTCTGCTATAACATATACTCATCCTCACTTTGTCATATGAAGAACTCCTATACATGCTGCAAAGTCAGCTGGAGCAGTCCTAAGCACAAGCCTCCCCCACACTATTCAAATCTTCTACTATTCTTCCTTAGTGTGGACATTATGATTATTCTTTCCACATATGTCTCCCTCTCTCTCATAGGTGAATTTCCACAGGGTAAAGTGCACAGATACTCAACTCTGAATCCTCAGTAGCTACGTCTGGCAGATAATAGGTACCAAATACATGCTTGTTCAATAAAAGTGACCTGTTCCCTGAATACATTTTGGGCCCTCTCACCTACAGATCTTTGCCCTGATCCTTCCCTCTCCTTGGCACATCAAACTTTTCCTCTACCTTATTTTCTACTTCTGTCCACCAGGAAGCAAGTTCAGACTCTCAAGTTCACCCACATCTCCAACTGTGCTCTGAGAAATGCTCTCAATATCCCCGTGACTTGCTCTCTCATTTCAATCAGGTCACTGTTCAAAGATCCCTGTCCTCCTTTAATAAATTGCTATGATAACACATTTTATATCTGTGTACTTACTGCTGGTGGTGCCCCCCAAATACAAATATCAGTTCAATGCGAGCAGGCCTGTCTCATTCATCTCCATATCCCCAACCCTATAACAGTGCCAGGAACTTTCAACTGTTTTACATTTGAGAATACATATGCCTGGCCTAGGTGTTAGAGACGTATCGGGGGGAAAAACACACACACACACATAAAAATCCACTACTCACATTCCCAAGGGGGAGATAAAAAATACATGAGGTAAATAAGCAAAATATAAGTGCTAAAAACTAAAGCAATAAGGGAAAACAGGAAGTGGGGAAAGCCCACTAGGTGACCCCTACTAAAGTCTTGAAAGTGACAGAGCAAGCCACATGGATTATTATATTAAACTGAAGGCACAAAGATGCAAAGGGCAACATATGGCTAACATGCAGAAAGTGAGGGTAGCAGAAAATAAGACTGGGAAAGTAATAGTGAGTCAGGTTATGTAAAAGCCTCACAGCTCACTGTAGGACGTTTAACTATTATTACTAATGAAATGGGTACCTACTGCAGGGTTTAAGTAAAGGAACGATAAGATCTGAAAGTCTATGTTTTAAATATTAATCTGTTAGCCTAATATAAGCTACTGGCCTGTTTGAGATCATGATGAATGAAAATACTCCAAACACAAATGCACGAGGGAGAAGAGTTAAAACAAAGAAATGAAGAAAAGTTATGATGCCCAAGGCTACCCTCCCAACATTCCCCAGAAATATAAAAGGCGACCCTTACATCTGCCGGAAGGCATATCTCAGTGAAAACAAGCAAACACACACCTCCTTTCTACACCTAGCAGAAAGGCAAACCCACACCAGCAGCTCTGTCAACCAGTCCTTCATACTTTGACCCTGGGGCCGTGGAATCGACCCTGTAATCTTTCAAAAGGGAACCAAGGCAGCCTGGACACTGCCTTTGCAGAGGATGAGAGGCAGTGAGCTTAGAGAAAAGTGGGCCACCCTCGGGTTCCAATCACTAGCATCCCCCTGGATGCCATACAAGAGACAAGTCAAGCGTTGGGCGAAGTTCACGGGATCCTCTTCCCCTCACCTCAGATACCCCTTCCCTCGGAGGGCAACGACTCCCCACTGGGTGTGTTCTTGAGCGGCAAGCGAGCTGCCAGGGCACGTCAGGAGGCAGTCAGGTAAAGTGTTGCGGCGCCGAAGGGCACCGACCTAGCCGCGGTGAGCTCGCCGCAACACAGTGGGGGTGGGGTCCAGGGCGGGGCGCGCCACGGCAGAGCGCTATAGTGGGGAAGGTGGGAGTCGGGAGGCCTAAGTTCCATATTCAGAAAGAGAGCAGAGGAAAAGCACCCCCGGGGCGCAGCCCAACGCTATAATGCGGAGTGGGTCAACAAGGCGTAGTGTGGCCGGCGTCAGGCGTGCGCGGGCTGCCATGAGGGGAACGAGAATGCGAGCAGCAGGGCTTCCAGCGTGGGGACGGGACTCCACCCAGCCTCGGAGTCCGGGTTCAAGGACAAGCCCCGAGTTGGAATAGGGCGACCAGAAACAACCTTACCTTGCACTGCAAGCCGTCCCCGCCGCTCAAGTCCCTGTTAAGAACGCGGCCGCCGCTTCTCGCGCCGCTCGCCCGCCCTTCCTGATTGGCCGAGGCTGGCCACTCCCAGAAGCCCCCGCGCGGCGCACCGCCAAATGAACTTTATGGAGACCTGTGGAGAAGGACAAGGACACGGGAGGAGCTGGGGGCGTGTCGTGGGCGGAACTAGAGGCGGGGCCTTAGGCCCAACTGTCAAGCCGGAGACACTGGCAGCCACCGCCCTCGTCCTTCCCACGTGGTTACAGTTGGCTCTGCTGGGAGAAAAAGATTCTGCAATTTCCTGCGCTAAAGGAATTTCTTACCCTTTACTGAGCTCCGTCCAAATGCCAGGCCCTTTTCCAGAGGCTGAGGACACAAGTGACGACCACGACAGACAAAATCTCGGCCCTGTGGAGTTCCCAGGCTGGAAATAAAGCATAATAAGTGGAGGAAATAAAATATAATAAATAACTGAAGTTTGTCGGGAAGGCTATGAAGAAAACAGTAATGGGAAAGAGAATGCTTGAGTGGTCAAGGAAGGCCTCTCTGAGCAGGTGGCATCTGAGCTGAAAAAAGAAAAATGATGAGAAAGACTAGGCTTTCAGAGTCCTAGCTGTGCATTTCAAGCAGAAGAAAGGAACAAGAGTGAAGCCTCAAGGGGAAGCAAGCAAGAAAGAAGGGGTGCGTGGCTTGAAAGTGATGTGCAAAGGAGGTTAAGAATCACAGTGGGCTGAGGCCCCATTTAACAATCCTTTAGAACAGTGTTTTTCAACCTTTTTTTATCTCACTGCACACTAGAACCTATAGTTAAATTTGCATGCCCCACTTATATTGATCCTAAAAAAAGAGTAAGAAAAGAATATACTTACTGTGCTTTGAACTTCTTTCAAAAATAATTTAATTAATGGTCTTTAAAAATGTTTGTGGCAGGGCGGCACCTGTGGCTCATCCAATAGGGCAATGACCCCATATACCGAGGGTGGTGGGTTCAAACCCAGCCTCGGCCGAACTGCAAAACAGAAAAACAGCCGGGCGTTGTGGCAGGCACCTGTAGTCCCAGCTACTCGGGAGACTGAGGCAAGAGAATCGCAAGAAAGTTGAAGTTACTCACTATGTAAATGGAAAGGTAGAAAGGGTTTGAAGCAGGGATGTGGTATGAGCTGACACCTTGTGAAAGATCCCTCTGGCCCTCTGGGTGGGTAATAGACCATAAGCAAGAGAGAGGGGGTAGAAGACAGCTTAGTCCAGCACATAAGGATGGTGGAACTAAGGTTGTGGCAGTCTCCACAAATGCAAAATGCATTAGTGCTCACAATGTGCCCCAAATGAGGAAGGGCCAGTCCTTATGATCCAGTGAGGAAGCAAATACATAAGCAGATAGTATTTCGATTTAATGTGGTAAGTGCATGACAGAGCTAAGAAAGGATACTAAGGGAGCTTAACCTAGTTGGGTGGTGAAAGTCAGAGAGGCCTTCTTGGAGGAAGTGACATCTCTACTGAGCCATGAGGATGAGTAGGGAGGCTTAGCCTGGCAAAAGACTGAGGGAAGGAATGGAGTAAGTGGTGGCAGGGAGGAGAGAAACAGTGCCCTCTCCATCCTTGATGCACCTGTTCTCTCACCTCTGACAAAGATTTTTCTGCTTGTCCAGAAGCCTCAAGAGCCAGGCTCCTTTGAGTCCTCTTCTTAATTAGGTATTAACCTTGGCCTATAAAGACTTGAACAAAACACTAGCAGTTTCTAACTGCTCCAGGGCACATCCCTAGGACAGCTCTACCCCCTTAAAATGTCTGCCAGCAAAAACTCAAGGCTGTCAAAAGAATTTCCTATTTGTCCCAGCCAACAACTGAAGATATCTGTCCGACTGTGCGAGCGCAGGAGGCTAACTTCCCTAAGTGTCAGTTACAAAGCCCAGATGGATTTTACATGAACCAACCCCCTTCCTGCTTTTTTGGTAATTGTTAACACCCATGACTCTACTGAGTGAGCCTTGGCTGTCCCCGTCTCTAATCCATCATTTTCCCTTTAAGATGCCCAGTCACTTCTGTACAAATTGAAGTTGAGTTCAGTTCACACTGGACTCCTTTTCCTATTGCAATAACATGTTACTAAGTAAAATCTACCCTTGCCACTTTAACTAGTGTCTTAGTCTGTTCAGGCTCCTATAATGAACCACCATAAATGGCTTATACAAAGCAGAAATTTATTTCTCACAGTTCTAGAGGCTGAGAAGCCCTAGATCAAAGTCCTGGCAGATTCACTATCTGGTGAAGCCTGCTTCCTGATTTGTAGACAGCAGTCTCCTGTCTGTAAACTCACACGGTAGAAAAGTGAGGGAGTGTTCCAGTGTCTCTTTTATATGTCTTCCATTCATAAGGGCTTCATTCTCATGACCTAATCATCTACCAAATATGTCATCTCCTTATGGGGGGGGGACACGATTTCAACATATAAATTTGGGGGGACACAAACATTAAGTCCATAGCAACTAATGTTCAACTTTGTTTATTTTTAATACCTCACACCAGCAAATTGTGAGTTCTCTATAAATGACTGGTATCTTAGAATGGCTGTGGCTTTTGTCCTCAGGCTGTTAAATATCTATCCAGATTTTGCTGTGCTCGGAAAATAAACACAAGATATTAACATGCACCAAAGTAATGAATTATACTTCTACCTTGCTTTTCCTACCCTGCGTAGAGTGCTGTGGTATCATCATAGCTCACAGCAACCTCAAACCCTTGGGCTCAAGTGATCCTCTGGCCTCAGCTTTCTGAGTAGCTAGGACTTACAGGTGCCCACCATGATACTCAGCTAGTTTTTCTATTTTTTTTTTGGAGACAGAGCCTCAAGCTGTCACCCTGGATAGGGTGCCATGGCATCACAGCTCACAGCAACCTCCAATTCCTGGGCTCAAGCGAGTCTGTTGCCTCTGCCTCCCAAGTAGCTGGAACTACAGGTGCCTGCCACAACACTTGGCCATTTTTTGGTTACAGCCATCATTGTTGTTTGGCGGGCCCGGGCTGGATTCGAACCCACCAGCTCAGGTGTATATGGCTGGTGCCTTAGCCCACTGAGCCACAGGCGCCGAGCCTAGTTTTTCTATTTTTAGTAGAGATGGGGTCTCACTCTTGCTCAGGCTGGTCTCCAACTCCTGACCTCAAGCAATCCACCTACCTTAGCCTCCCAGAGTGCTAGGATTGCAGGTGTGAGTAACTGAGCCTAACCCAAACTATACTTTTTTTTTTTTTTTGTAGAGACAGAGTCTCCCTCTATCACCCTTGGTAGAGTGCCGTGGAGTTACAGCTCACAGCAACCTCCAGCTCTTGGGCTTCGGCGATTCTCTTGCCTCAACCTCCCAAGTAGCTAGGACTACAGGCACCCAAACTATAAATTTTTGATATGATAAGCAGAAAGTTTCAGACTCTGGTTATCTCTGGTTATCTCTGGAGATAGGAAGGAATACTGGAGGACCACATGGAAAAAACGTAATGTATTGAATATGCTCTAGTTCTCGGATAGGGTGGTTGTTCACAGGTCTTCATTATATTATTATTCATTATTATATACAATTTTGTATGTGTCAATTTTTATTAAATAATAAAAGGAAAAATTCCCAAGAAAAGGAAAAAAGCAGAGCAATACAGGTATAACTTTAACCAAGTTAAAAATACAGAAAAATACTAAATTTCTTATAAAAATAAGAAAGAGATGAAGGAAGTGAGAGGGAGGATATTGAAATATCATAAAATGGGAGTGGTGTCTCTTCTGGAGCCACAGGTGAGCCCTGAAGAGCTAGTGTACTTTTTAAAGCTTCTGCAATTGAAATGACTGTGCATAATCCCCATCATCAGAAAAAATACTAAAACTAAAACTTGTTTTGTTTATTTTGTTTTGTTTGCACAGAGTTATAACAAACATTACTTCTCAATTTTTCCCCAGGTATATAATCCATACAATTTCCTCTGAGGATTCTGTCACCTCCAACCCTAATGAGCAGTTTTCTTGTTCAAAGACCACAAAGACAGTTCTGGTGGCAAGGTCTATATCAGAGTAATTTATGGAGCTTTGTCTAACTATTTGTTAATGAATCATAGCATTTAGAAGACCTTTTTTGAACATCACTTTTAACTAAGCTTGGAATCTTCTGGGTGTCTTTGTCTTGAGGATTGTTCTGAGATATGCCCCAGGGTCCTTACAAGTCCCGAAGTGCATTTTCTTGGAGACTGAATCTCACTCCATTTCCCTCGGTAGAGTGTATGGTGTCATTTAGCTCACTGCAACATCAAACTCTTCAACTCAAGCAATCTTCTTGCCTCAGCTTCCGGAGCAGCTGGGACTACAGGACATACAGGACTACACAAGGCCCTGCTAGTTTTTCTATTTTTAGTAGAGATGGGTTCTTGCTCTTGCTCAGGCTGATCTTGAACACCTGAGCTCTAGCAATCTACCTGCCTCAGCTTCCCAGCGTGCTAGTATTACAGGTATGACCCACCCCACCATGGTGTTCTTTCCTATGTAAAAGGTAACCAGATGGCAGCTGGGGTCCTTACCTCCCCACATTTAGTCCTGTTGGTTCCCAAACATTCTTTAGCACAACCTCTTTTTTTTTTTTTTTTTTTTTTGTGATTCAGAGCCTCAAAGTGTCACCCTGGATAGGGTGCCATGGCATCACAGCTCACAGCAACCTCCAATTCCTGGGCTCAAGCGAATCTCCTGCCTCTGCCTCCCAAGTAGCTGGGACTAGAGGCGCCCTCCATAACGCCCGGCCATTTTTTGGTTGCAGCCGTCATTGCTGTTTGGTGGGCCCGGGCTGGATTCGAACCCGCCAGCTCTGGTGTAGGTGGCTGGCGCCTTAGCCCATTGAGCCACAGGCGCCAAGCCAGAACCTCTTTTTTTCTAAGGAAATCTCGGGCAGACCTCTACATGTAGCAGAGATTTGCTTATCTGTGTAAATGCCAAGGATATAGCACAACCCTTTTCACCTGCATGATCATTTTAAACAAATATAAGTCTTTGTACTCTTGTCTGGTTGAATTGTAGCACTTTCAGACTTCTTAGTCTTCAGATCAATTCCTTGAGTTTATGGGATGTGCATTCAATACACTAGACTGTATTACGAGACACTAGGTCTCTAGCGTACATCTGCTGCCTAACACTCTGCCTTCCTTTTGGAGACCTTTCCTGCCTTGAAGCTCAGTTCCTGTATTTTGATTGGCTTAGCCAATCAGAGCGGGTACTGCAGTACCCTGGTTGCAATGACTGGTTCAGAGAAGGGTCTGTGACCCAATAGTGTCAAGAAAATGCAGACTCCAGATGTTCTGCTCAGATAGGTCTCTTTACTGCTGGAATTAGAACTGTGAAGATGTTTTTATAGGCATTTAATTCCCTGACATTAACCTTTTAAAAACTTCATTTAATTGAAGTCATAGCTCAGTGACTCGTGCCTGTAATCCTAGCACCTTGGAAGGCTGAGGTGAGAGGATGGCTTGAAGCCAGAAGTTTAAGACTAGCCTAAGCAAGCATGAGACCCCATCTGTAAAAAAATACAAAGTTAGCCTGGCACAATAGCAACAGGCCTATAGTCCCAGCTACTTCAGAGACTAAGGTAGGAAGATCAATTGAGTCCAGGAGTTTAAGGTTGCTGTGAACAATGATGACACCACTGCACTCTAGCTTGGGAAACAGAGCAAGACCCTGTCTCAGAAAGAAAGAAACAAACAAAACTTTGTTTAAGTGTTTATTTTCCAGGAGGGAAGAACCTGCTTAGGAAGGCAGTCAATGCAGAAAGAAATGTAGTGATGGAGAGAGAAGATGGACTAAAGTATCATTGCATGAGCTTCTGGATCAAGTTGTGCCTGAAGCTAACCCTATTGCTGGAATTTTCTGTTTCATGACCCAGAAAATTCCATTTTTTGCTCAATTTCTCTTGGGTTTTCTGTCACTTGCAATCAAAATAATCCTGAAGAATGCAAGATACTTGAACCCTGTAGCATCTCATCTCACATGCTTGTTATAAGGTCAGAGACTTAATTTAGAAAGCCTTTTCTGATCAAATGCTCTCATCCCTCACATGCAGTGTAAGGAGGTGCTTTCAACAATGTTAAGAAGAATGTTTTCACCATCAGATTACATTTTATTCCATCCATTTAAAAAATAGCATTAAACAGTTCCATTTACAAAGAAAGAAGTTGAGACAGTCTTATTTTTATGTTCATTACATTTTGTTTTGAAATGACATTGTAACTTGGCAGGGAATACAGAATTACATTGTGGGTTTTTGTTTCTATGTAAGGGTGATTGAGACCCTGGGCAATTTTTATCATTAACCAGACGAGGCCCAGAGATACATGGCATTATAAATTTGTCCAAACCCATAGCACGTACAACACAAAGAGTGAATTCTCATGTAAAGTACATATTTGGGTGATTATGATCCATCAGTGTGAGTTCATAATAGAAAAGGCAGCAGAGGGGAACAAGTACTACTCTAGCTGGGGAAGTCATGGAGGACCTCTCTGAAGAAGCAGCATTTGAGCAGAGACCTAGATCCCTAAAGAACAGCTATGAGGAGACATGAGGGGGTGTCAGCAAGTGCCTCAACCCCTGGGACATACTACAGGCAGAATTTCAAAACACATCTTCTACTTCCTACCAAAATCAAACAAACATACCAAACCAGAAAGCTCCAAGTCCAGATATCTTTGCTGGTGAATTCTTTCAAATATTTGAGAAATCAATAACACCAATCTTACATAAACTCTTTCACAGAATAGAAAAAAAAAATGTGGACACATACCAACTTGTTTAATGAGGGCTTGATCCCCAAATCTTACAGGACATTATGAGAAAAGATATAGAACAGCCCTAGTAAACATGAAGACAAAAAATCTGAAATAAAATACAGTAGAACCTCTGTAGATTGTTCAATCAAGGGACTATAAAAATTGGTCAACATTCAGAGGTGGTCAACATAAAAAAACTAGGCCTACTATACTGATATGTACCTGTAGTGTGTGTCCTGTCTATGAAAATTAGGTCAATTTAAGGAGGTGGTCAATATAGGGAGGTTGTCAACTATGGAGGGTCTACTCTATTAGAAAACCAAGTTCAGCAAGAAAGCAAGAAGATAACACTGTGATCAAATGAAAGATTTTTTTTAAACAAGAATGCAGGTTAATTTAGCATTAGAAAAATAATGTAATTCTTCACATTAACAGCATAAATGAGAAAAAAAAGTTTATCTTAATAGAGGCACTAAAAAGCATTTCAACATTCTTTTATGATAAAAACTGTAATAAACTAAGAATAGATGGGAATTTAATCTGATACAGGGCATCTACAAAAAACCTTCAGCAAATATCACTTAATGGCAAAATATAAATGTTTACCCTGATGTCACAAACATGACAAAGACATCAGCTATTACTATTATATTCAACATTGTATTAGAGGTCTTGGCCAGTGCAATAGGCAAGAAAGAGAAATAATCGGTTTAAAGATTGCCAAGGGGCTCGGCACCTGTGGCTCAACGGGCTAAGGTGCCGGCCACATACACCTGAGCTGGTGAGTTCGAATCCAGCCCCAGCCCGCCAAACATCAATGATGACTGCAACCAAAAAATGTT
>CAUYON010181643.1:0-12637 GCA_963573935.1 Arctocebus calabarensis
TTGCCAAACAACAATGATGGCTGCAACCAAAAAATGGCCGGGCATTGTGGCGGGCGCCTGTGGTCCCAGCTACTTGGGAGGCGGAGGCAGGAGACTCACTTGAGCCCAGGATTTGGAGGTTGCTGTGAGCTGTGATGCCACGACACTCTACCCAGGTCAACAGCTTGAGGCTCTGTCTCAAAAAAAAAAAAAAAAGAAAAAGAAAGAAAGAAAGAAAAGAAAACTGAGGTGGAAAGCAATTAGACCCGGTAGACCTATTGGGTTGGATTGAGTAGAGCCAGTGATTGGCTGCATGACCTCCAAATCCCTGTACTTCGGAGATCACAGTAGAGCCCAGCACTCCGCACTTGCTTTCTTGAGCTCCACCTTTGGACTCTGGAGCAGATCTTTGAGGATTTGAGAGTTCTGTAGAAGACAGAACTTACCTTGGGGACCTCTCTTCCTGGCTCAGAGAATAGCAAAAGGAAAGCTTAAAGAAAAACAGAAAAGATGATTGTTCCCCTAACACCAATTCAGAAAAGAGTGAATAATCTCTGTGATTCAACTTAGACCAGGACCCCTGCTAGAGAACCTGCTGGAACTGGTTTCATTCATGAGAGCGTAAAACTGGTGTTCAGAGTGTGGGATGTGCTGGAATTCAGTAGCCAAAAAAGGTGCATTCTGGGAATTGAAAATAAGACTGTGTGTTGAAACCCAACTTTTCTAGGAGAGAGTCCTGTCAGAGGGGTTGGTAGGTATGTCCCATAATCATCTTCTAAAAATATGCTTGCCACTACATATGCTACAGGACTTTAGGACTACATTGCTTTAGGACTGAAGCAATGGTCTTTTTTTTTTTTCCTTGTAACAGAATCTCACTATGTTGCCGTGATAGAGTGCCATGGAGTCACAGCTCACATCAACTTCCAACTCCTGGGCTTAAGTGATTCTTTTGCCTCAGCCTCCCAAGTAGCTGGGACTATAGGTGCCCGCCACAATGCCTGGCTATTTTTTGTTGTTGTTTTTGCTGTAGTTGTCATTGCTGTTTAGCAGGCCCTGGCTGGATTTGAACCCACCAGCCTTGGTGTATGTGGCCGTCACCCTACATGGAGCTATGGGAGCCAAGCCTGAAGCAGTGGTCTTAGTGACTCTGGTTAGCTTCCTAGCTATCTTTTATTGGGATAATGGAACAGGTAAAGATTGATTTCTTTATTTTATTAAATCATAGCTTTGTACATTAATGCATTTGTGGGGTATAATGTGCTGATTTTATATACTGATTTCTTTATAATTAACAGTTAATTCAGGGGAGCAGCATATCTAGCTAAGACTCATTCTGGGATTTGGGCTGATAAAGGTGGTTGGAAGTAGATTCGGTGTGGCTGGCCTAGAGCCACAGTCTATCGGGAGGACTGTTTTAGAGGAAGAGGATTCATGGAAAACACGGAACTCATTGCAAAATATTCTAATTTCAATTCACTTCATAATCTGTGTGTGTATATATAATGGTCACTTGCTTAATAACTGCTTTAGCTCTTACTGATGTAGAAGATCTTTACCTGGGAGATCTGAGGGTTTAGATGCCTCTTCTCTATACAAGGAAGAAAAATTGTGAGGCTTGAGCTGAGTATTGAGGCACAGCGAAAAAAGAGACTCTACACAGGGTGTAGCTAAGGAGCTCCCTCTCTACAGAAGGAAAAGACCGGCCTTGGGACAGGGCAGGGGGACTGGAGCTCCAGAATCTTAAGCTTTTCCCTAAAGGAGACAGTATTCCCCTAAACATCTGCCTGGGGTAGATCTGTGGCAGGGCCACAGGGTAATTTTAGACTTAGCAGCAGTGGGCTGGGGCCACAGTGGTGGGATTGAGTATCTGGGCTTTTTCTGTGCTCATTTGATGAAGAGAAGGTAAAAGGGGTGCTGGAGGGAGGTGAAACAAAGTACATGGCTGTCAAAGAACCATAAGAAACAGCTGAGCATGAAGTAGTCCCAGAGTTACTTTTGGAGAGCTGGTCACTTCCTTTTAAGGTTAGGATCAGAACATCAGAAACTGTCCTACTAGGTTTAAGAAAAATGGCACTCTTTTCCCTCTAAAGAAGTGATTCTCACTTCTAAAAACCACAGAAGCAAAGGAAAAGAAATACATGGGAGTGTCATAAGGAATGAGATAAGAAAGTACAAGGAAGGGAAAAGCTGCCAGACAGTGGGTATGTAACAAGGGTCCTAGTTTTACCCCTCGCTGACACTTCTGGGACTATTGGAATCACCCAAGGTGGATCTGGGAACATTGAACTGACAAGCATCAGTCATGGTGGGCTGATTTCTAAGCATGGGTAGGTGTATAAGAACAATAAAGAGGGAGTCCTCTTTAGCTCATAGAGAAAAAGTTCCTTAATTAGGCTAAGAATTGGATCTTGCTTTGCTTCTTTAAAATAGTATGCTTTGGGGTGGTGCCTGTGGCTTAACGGAGTAAGGTGCTGGCCCCATATGCTGGAGGTGGCGGGTTCAAACCCAGCCCCGGCCAAAAAAAAATAAAATAGTATGCTTTGATCTAACGAGGCAGGTGGGGCCCACATTACTGAGGACTAGACCCTGAAGAGTTGGCGGTGCTATTCCTAATACCAGGAGTGAAAAAGAGACTACTGAGGACAGAGAGTGTGGTAGGACAAAACAGGGCGACCAATCTCAGTTAACAGGAACAAGCCCCAAAACGTTCCTCTGTTCATGGCAATTGGAAGTGCTTTAAGCTAACTAACTACGGAGGGGCCGACAATAAAATATTTGATAAGATGAAAGTAGACGATCTTAATCCATAGGGATAAGCCTGGTAGCATCCACATCAAAAGAGAAATGGAGTATGAGAAAAAGGTTGGTCCCTTTGTTGATGATAATTGGAAGAGGTTTAGGGCAACTAAAGAGACTGCAATCAAATAGTGCAAAAAATTTTCATAGGATCCAGCTCTGGGACCCTGAAAATGTTAGTTCCTTCATTGATGATAATTAGAAAAGCTTCACAGTGACTAGAGAAGAATCCAGAGAGAAACTGTGTCAGGACAAACCTAGATGGCCCATTTGACACTTGGATTCAGAAGGACAAAGTTGGGAAAAAAGTAATTTCTTCAACCTATTCAGCCAGGAGGACTTGCTCCTGCTGTTGGTCAAATGATGTTTTCCACGTGGTCTGATTCTTTTTTATTTGTTTGTTTTTTCGGAGATAGTCTCATTCCTTTTGCCCCATGCCAGATAGCCATGGCAGCGACATAGCTCACAGCAACCTCAAACTCCTGGGCTCAAATGATCCTCTTGCCTCAATCTCCCCAAGTATCTGGGACCATGACACTAGGTTAATTATTTTTTTCTTTTTCATTTTTTATTTTTTTGAGACGCTATTTTGTTGTTGTTGCAGGTGTTTAGTTGGCCCAGGCTGGGTTCGAACCCACCACCCTCAGTGTATGTGGCTGACATCGTAACCACTGTGCCATAACCTATTTTTTCTCCTGAGCTCAAGCGATCCACCCACCTCAGTATCCCAGAGTGTTGGGATTACAGGTGTGAGCCACCGCTGGCTGGTCTGATTCTTATAAGTACAAAAAAATGTTTTTAAGAGAATAGGTTGAGGCTTGGCGCCCATAGCACAATGGTTACAGTGCCACCCATATACACCAACGGTGGCGGGTTCAAATCCAGCCTGGGCCAGCTAAACAACATCAACAACAAAATAGCCCGGCATTGTGGCGGGCACCTGTAGTCCCAGCTACTTGGGAGGCTGAGGCAAGAGAATCACTTAAGCCCAAGAGTTTGAGGTTGCTATGAGTTGTGACGCCACAGCACTATACCCAGGGCAACATAGTGAGACTCTGTCTCAAAAAAAAAAAAAAAAAAGAAAAAGAAAAGAAAGGTAATAGGTTGAGACATGCTATGAATTTGTTACACAAAAAAGAGCTTCAAACAAATGGAGTTGAGGTAGACATATAGAATAAGAAAGGATGGAAAAGCAAGCATTGAATGTACCTAATACTAAAATGAAACAAATATGTAAACAACAAAATGCCCACATGAAAAGAAAAACAAGTATATTCTGGGGGGGGAGGGAAAGGGGAAAGAGGAGGACAGAGAGTGATTGGCAAGTTCTCACCTAATGTGCACAATATGAGGGTATGCAGAACATCCCCCGTGTGAAGGGCTCAACTACAACTTGCACTTTACCTTAGAAATGAAAACAATGTAACCTAAATGTTTCTACCCTCACATGAATCTGAAATTTATAAAAAGAAGAAAGAAACAAAGAGAAAAGAAAAACTAAGATTAGTGTTACTGAAAATAAAATGAGAGAGGGCAAGGAGGCATGAGAAAAAGAGAGTCATGAAGAAATCAAAATAAGTTGATCTTTCTTTTTCTTTCACTCCTGTCTTTTTTTCTTCCCTCCTTTCACAATCACGGAGTGCCTTCTACCTGTCAAGCCAAGTACTGCAGATAAAATATAAATAAGACTCAGCTCTGTGGGTCATTGCTTGGGACTAACACGTGAGAAGGCACAAGAGTAAAATGGCAGTCAGGGGACATCGAGCTTTGGAGAGAAACTGAGAAGGCATGGCAGAGTGCAATGGCATCAGACAGCCAAGGGTTGGGCTACCAGGGAGCTCATCTCTGATGAAGATGGGAAAGTAAGCCTGAGATGCAGAAGGGTCAAGGTGAGCAGGGCGGGTGCGTAGCATGAGAGCCACTTCCCAGGGCTACAGAGTCTGAAGAGGCACAGGCTCAATTCCCACGGCATGTCCTGAAGTCAACTTGCCAGTAGTTGCCTTTCCTACAGCAAAAATGTCAAACTGCCTGTGCTCAAAGACCTGGCCATCAACTGTTAAGAGTAACGGCTCAGGTTGTCTACATGTAGTGGGTTGGCTACCTCAGGAAGCCTTTTCACATGGGTAAGTTCAAGAGCACCATTCAGACAATGTGGTGTGAAGGTGTCACAGTAGAGATTTGGGTTCAGATGGGGCCAGCTGGAGATCACTAAACCCCAAGTTGGAGAAAAGTGAAGTAAGTATTCATGTTACATAGAACGTTTTTGTTACATAGGATTTTATAATGGGTAGAGGAAAGTCCATTTTTTAAAGCTTTATCAGGTAACAAAGTTATTCTTTATTATTGATTAGTATCTGCTTCCAAAAGACTTTTAAGGTAGCTTTCTGTTGTTCCTATTTTCATTTAGCAGGGAAGAAGAAAGATAGAAAGAGAAAGACACAGGTAAGTTCTGACGTGAGAAAATGCAGTAATAAAACTGAAGGATTAACATCCCAGTGGAATATCTTCTGAAGTTACAAGCCACAGGAGAAGAAAAGCAATGTGTTCTAGGAGTGGAAAAAAGACTTCAAGAGGAAAACAGTTTTTCTTTTGTTTTGCAATATTTTTCCACCTACACATAAGGAAAGAAATATTGCATCCTGAGTGTGGACTTTAAAAATAATACAGAAATATAAATAATTTATTCTCTTCAAGGTTCTATTGTACAGAATACAGAGTAAAATGCTGATGACCCAATTTCCCTCCCTTTCCACTCACCTACCCAAAGATAACTATTTTAGAGAGTTGATAGTTGTTCTATGCATTTATATAATTATATAATTAAATATAAATATGATTATGCTACATGTTTCTGTATCAGCCCATGGAGCTTTTTATTCCTTTAAACAGCTATATGTTTACTCGATTATGCATGAATCCTATTTTATTTGACCATTCTCCTTTGGATGGACAATTTGTTTTCCTATCCTATATTATTAAAAACATTCTTCATGATTGCCCTTATAAGTCAAGGATCTGTATGTCCATGAATCATTACATAAATTTAAGGAGACACAGAATTAAAGTTAACTTAATAAACAGTTTTCCTTTATAAAGAGAATTGTGGCCTGTACCAATTGAATTAAGACCAAGATACACTTTTCTTTTTTGAGACAGAAGAGTCTCACTCAGTCACCCTGGATAGAGTGCCATGGCATCATTGCCCACAGCAATCTCAAACTCTTGCGCTTGAGCCTCCCAAGTAGAAGATCAAGAAATATTTTAATAAATATATGAAAGTAATTTTCAAAATACAGTGCTTCTCCAGTATGCATAGGAAAGACAGTGGAGGAAGGGAGAAAGGAGACAGATAAAATCTTTATACAGTATTAATACACTTGTCAATACATTTTCTAAAACAAAGCATCTCAGCTTCTCAAAGTTCAAAAATGTAGGTAAATTTGCCAAGTTTTTGCATTTTTACTTGAAACAATGGAAGCAGAAACTTTCCTCAGATCCTCTATTTTCTTAATTTTCAATGAAAGAAATATTAGCTCTGTGGACTTAGACAAAATTACTTTACAGATTCTAGGAACCAGAAGTTAAATTTCACAGAATAATACCTTGTCCCATAATTCCCTAACTTCTAAAATACTGTTACAAAATACTTTGAAAGTGCATTACACTTTTGTCTATATATACGTGGGTCGATTTACATTAAATCGAGGTAGATATTCAATATGGGGGAATGGATTATCCTCTTTTCCCTGCTTCTACAGTACTAGTTTCCAAACTTAGAATTCTTTTAATGCATTTATGAAAAATGGGCAGTATCCAGTGATCGAGGAGGAGCTGAGCAAATGAATTTAATTATTAGTCTGGAAAATAATTTAACATTAACTGTGTTTTCTCCTTAGAGGCTGAAAGATTCAGAAGCCTGGTTGCAAAGTACAGACCGGGTCACAGATACAGTGTGGCCTCAATTAACTTGTTAAATATACAACAAAAGGACAGGAACGATTTATTTAACCAATACTTGATATATAACTTTCTATTGCCCAGGCTCAGCTCTAAAAGCTGTGTGCTCAGTGCCTGCTCCTCGTCTGCAAACTGAAGATAATAATAATGATACGTTCTTCATAGAGTCACAAGGTTACATGAGGTTAAGAACATTCGCCTGAGGCATGTATCTAACACACGGGGGTCATTATCCATGCTGCTTCTCTTTCCCAGTTGGTTTCACCTTTTCTGTTTCCTTCACTTCTGGCTCATTCAGTCCTATCCTCTCTCGTCTTTACTAGTCTCCATATTTTCTAGCATTTGCTCTTAAGAGTGCTCAGTTGAAATTTACGATTTAGAAAAATATCTTAAATATTCATTTAAACCTTGGTTTTAAAAATCTCATCATGAATACCAAACCTAAAAGAATTTGGAGGGCCAGAAGACACAAAAGAAGTTTTAAATAATGGAGAAATTATGAAAGTGTCTTCCCTTTAACTTTCATTTGACAGCAAAATTTGACATTTGGGATAGAGAAAGAGTTTGCCCAAGCGTGGGTTGATTGAGATTGATTATAAACCAGTAGTGTTTTTCTAAAAATATTTTATCAATTTGGGTAACTATTAACTACATGTTAATTAGTGGCAGTGGTCCAATATTGAAAGTCAAGAAATGAACTAACCAAAGATAAAACAATATATATCTAAGTACATCATTTATGTATAAGTCTCCGCAATCCCCATTCCTCCTTATATGCAACTTTCCAGAGTCAGTGTTTACTTTCTATGAATGAACATTCAATGTGGATGAAACTTGCAAACATTACACTTAGTGAATGTAAGACTTTATATGGTATGATCCAATTTAAATATGAATGATCCAGAATAGACAAACCCATACGGATAAAAAGTAGATTAGTAGTTGCCTAGGGTAGAGAAGTTTGGGGAAAAAATGGGAATGGGTACAGAGTTTCTTTTTTGAGTGATGAAAATATTCTACAATTTACTGTGGCAATGGTTACAACTCTGAATATACTTAAAACCATTGAATTATACACATTAAATGAATGGGTTCTATGGTGTATGGATTCTTTTTTTTTTTTTTTTTTGAGCCAGAGTCTCACTTTCTCACCCTCCGTAGAGTGCTGTACTGTCACAGCTCACAGCAACCTCAAACTCTTGGGCTCAAGCAATCCTCTTGTCTCAGCCTCCCATGTAGCTGGGACTATAGCCACCCACTACAACACCTGGTTATTTTTAGAGACAGGGTCCCGCATGATCCATTTTTGCTCCCCTTTTGTGTTCCTCTTTGAAAGTTTGGGAGCGTTCAGAAGCTTAGGGGAGCTGCGACACCAAGGATACAAACAAAAGGTACAAAATCCATCACCAAGCGGATGGGAGCCCTCTCCCCCATGAGAACGGCTCACAGTATACTCACTACAAACAAGCGAGCAGAGTTCAAATATCCTCCCATTTTACCCTACAGGAGAGACCCTCTAAAAACTGGACCTCCTTCCCCTACTAGGGTACCATGGCACTCTCTGGCCAGGCATAAAACTGTATAAAAGTGTATATATTATCTACCTGCAATTCTGAACTGCCAGCACTCCCCTCCACTCTCACCCCGAGGTCTGGAAGCCTGTCCCCCATGGGGTCCAGATTCTCGGGCATTTTCTGGAGGGGATGTGGACAGGGCATGGGCTTACTGATCCGTGCTGATTCTCTGGCACAGGAACAAGGAGAAGACAGTCAACTGAGAGGGAACCGTATAGGAGAGGCGGTGCCCTGAGGCACAGAGCAGCAGCAGTGGCAGGAACAATAGGGCTTACACCCCTGGGGATATTTTGAAAGGACACTCTCAGTTTCTCTGGGCAACCAGAGGAAGTCAGGTGGCAGCCACTGGAGTAACAGATCTGGGATGGAAACACAGGCCCCATGAGTAAAGGGTATGCCTGAGGCAGTCCCGGCCTGGGTGGAGTGCGGGGACTAGAATACGCGTAAAGACAGCAGACTCCCCCGGGGGAGCTGACCCAGAGGACTGATTCACTGAGCCTCAGAGGCACCCAGCCCTCAGGGGATCATAGCTGAGACAAAGGTAGGCAGGCAGAGGCTGGCAGCCAAGTGTGAGTTCTGTCCGCGTCTGCCCCAACACAAACTGCAGCCAAGACCAGACAGGGCTCAGTTGCAGTTTCTGTGACCTGAAACAGCCATCTGATCCACAGGGGAATATAGCCAGGACAGAAACAAATTCTGCAAAGTTGTTCTGTTCTGTCACCAACATTAATCAGGGGTAGGACAGGAAATGAGTGAATCCCCCCAGCCCTCATTAAGCACCCAAACTTGTCAGGCCTCACCTCCCCTTGCCGGATAGTGGCAGAGAATGGCAGCCTGGCTGACATAGATCTCCCTGTGACTCAGGCAGGCACAAACACCTGAAGCATCTGCTCATTGGAAGGAACTGGGTCACAGTCCTGTGGGGCTACCAGTGACTGGGTGTGACAGACAAGCAGGGTGGGGAAGGAGGCATCAACCTTCCCAAACTAATTTACTTACTGGGTGGGTCCTTCTGATCTCACAGAGCACCAGAGTCATGCTTGAGCTGCCAGCAGACCCCTGCATCTAGTTGCCATTGACCTTTTGAACTCTCCCACCTGAGACCAGTGCTGACTGGGACAATTGATTTGGACCTCTTTAATTGGGCCAATCACCCAAGGACTATCCAAAGTGGTACCCTGGGTATGTGGTTGTGGGAAGGTTTGATTTTCCTTTTCCAATTGTTGCCTGTGGGGGGCACAGAGACTTAATTGCTGGTATTTCTTCACAGCTGAGACTTCAGCCCAGAGTAACTGATTCACTAGGGTAGGACAGACACCAGCTGAAAACAAGACAAAGCCATTTAGCCCCACCACACCAAGGAAGGTCCCCGGTTTCTCAGGCTGTAGTACTACACAGGTCCTTGGCAAAGCTCTAGAGGATCAGGTACAGACACCAGTCCCAGCTTTTGGGCAAAAAAGTGGCCAATCACTACTCCTGGAGTCCCCTACCCAACTTCTCCTTATATGCTAACCTAGCCAAATGGTGTAAAATTAATCATGGAGCGGAATCAGTGGAAAAACTCCAGTAACATGAATAACCAGAGTAGATCAACCTCCCCCACCAAGGAACAAATTGGCAGACACAACTGAAGATCCCATTCATAAACAGATGGCTGAGATGTCAAAAACCGAATTCAGAATTTGGATTGCAAATATGATCAATAAAATAGAGGTAAATCTGGAATTAGAAATTCAAGGCACATTTCAAAAGTTGTCTCAAGAATTCAAAGAATTCAAAGACAAAATCACCAAAGATTTTGACATAGTGAGAGAAGAATTTGCAGCCCTCAAAGATCTGAGAAATACAGTAGAATCCTTTAGTAATAGAATGGAGCAAGCAGAAGAAAGGATTTCTGACATTGAAGACAAAGCTTCTGAATGCTCCCAAACTTTCAAAGAGGAACACAAAAGGGGAGCAAAAATGGATCATTCTCTTAGAGAGCTCTGGGATAATTTGAAGAAAACCAATATTTGCCTTATAGGGATCCCAGAAGGCAACAAAGTGGTTTTGCAAGGCACAGAGGCTCTTCTTCATGAGATTATGAAAGAGAACTTTCCAGATGTGCCAAGAGATTCTGAAATTCAGATAGCAGACAGTTTCAGAACCCCAGCACAACTTAACCCAAATAAGACATCCCCCACATCATAAGGCACATCATAATTAACTTCACTAACTTCAAAGTTAATATGAAGGAGCCAGATGTAAGAAAACCATAACCTACAAAGGGAATATTAGAATAACTGCAGATCTCTCAGCTCAAACCTTTCAAGCTACAAGAGGGTGGTCATCGAATTTAATCTCCTAAAACAAAATAACTTTCAACCCAGGATCCTATATGCAGCTAAGCTGAGTTTCATTTATAAAGGAGAAATTAAATACTTTAATTCACATATTGAAGAAATTTGCCATAACTAAACCAGCTCTCCAGGATATTCTCAAACCTATCCTCCATAATGACCAGTGCAATCCTCCACCACAAAAGTAAACTCATTCAGAAACTTTTAATCAAATTCCAGCTTCCACAGTGGCAAAAGGGTTAGAAGTGTCCACTTGACCTTCAAAAAACTCAATAAGCAAAATTTTCCCAGGCTTATCAATATTCTCAATTAATGTGAATGGCTTAAATTGTCCTCTAAAAAGGCATAGGTTGGCTGACTGGATACAAAAACTCAGGCCACGTATCTGCTGCATACAAGAATGTCATCTTACCTTAAAAGATAAATACAGACTCAGGGTGAAGGGATGGTTATCTTATATTCCAGGCAAATGGAAAGCAGACAAAAGCAGGTGCTACAATTTTATTCTCAGATACAACAGGCTTTAAACCAACAAAAGTAAGAAGGGACACTTCATATTTCTTAAGGATAATACTCAGTATGATGAGATTTCAATTATTAATATTTATGCACCCAACCAGAATGCGCCTCAATAAGAGAAACTCTAACAGACACAAGCAACTTAATTTCCTCCAGCTCCATAGTAGTCAGAGATTTTAACACTCCTTTATCAGTGTTGGATAGATCCTCCAATAAGAAGCTAAGCAAAGAAATTTTAGATTTAAACTTAACCATTCAACATTTGGATTTAACAGACATCTACAGAACTTTTCATCCTAACAAAACTGAATACACATTCTTCTCATCAGCCCATGGAACATACTCCAAAATCAGTCCTATCTTATGTCACAAGTCTAACTTCAGCAAATTTAAAAGAATAAAAATTATTCCTTGCATCTTCTCAAACCATCATGGAATAAAAGTTGAACTCAGTAACAACTGTAATCTGCATACTCATACAAAAACATGGAAGCTAAATAAATAGATGTGTAATAGATGAGATGAAGAAGGAAATTACCAAATTTTTGGAACAAAATGACAATGAAGACAAATTATCAGAACCTCTGGGATACTGCAAAGGCAGTCCTAAGAGGGAAATTTATAGCACTGAAAGCCTTCCTCAAAAAAATGGAAAGAACCCTAAGACTAAAGGCCTAAAGGAGGAGACGGGGAAAGACCGGGAGAGAAACGGAGAGAGCTTCTCTCTCCCCACTTGAATTCTCTCCCTCTACTAGGAGCTTTAGTGTTTTCTGTAAATAAATTCTGTCTTACCACGGGGGGGGGGGGGGGGGGAATAAGGTAATGAAGAATAATAAAATACATGTATTTAGAAAAGTAAAAAAAAAAAAAAAAAAGAACGGAAAGAGAGGAAGTTAACAACTTAATGGGACATCTCAAGCAACTGGAAAAGGAAAAACATTCCAATCCCAAACCCAGCAGAAGAAAAGAAAAGAAATAACCAAAATTAGAGCAGAATTAAATGAAATTGAAAACAAAAGATTTATACAACAGATCAATAAATCAAAAAGTTAGTTATTTGAAAAGGTCAATAAAATAGATAAACCTTTGGCTAACCTAACCAAGAAAAAAAGAGTAAAATCTCTAATTCCATCAATCAGAAATGATAAAGACGAAATAACAACAGACTCCTCAGAAATTCAAAAAATCCTTCATGAATATTACAAGAAACTTTATTCTCAGACATATGAAAATCTGAAGGAAACTGACCAATACTTGGAAGCATGCCACCTTCCAAGACTCAACCAGAATGAAGTGGAAATGTTGAATAGGCCTATATCAAGTTCTGAAATAGCATCAACTATACAAAATCTTCCTAAAAAGAAAAAAGCCCGAGACCAGATGGCTTCACATCAGAATTCTACCAAACCTTTAAAGAGGAACTAGTACCTATAGTAATCAACCTTGTCCAAAATATAGAAAAAGAAGGAA
>CAUYON010181649.1:0-18983 GCA_963573935.1 Arctocebus calabarensis
TTATCTTAGTTGTAAGAGATCTTTATATCGGCTCGGCGCCTGTGGCTCAGCGGGCTAAGGCGCCAGCCATGTACACCTGAGCTGGCGGGTTCGAATCCAGCCCCCGGCCCGCCAAACAACAATGACGGCTGCAACCAAAAAAACTGGCCGGGCGTTGTGGCGGGTGCCTGTAGTCCCAGCTACTTGGGAGGTGGAGGCAAGAGACTCGCTTGAGCCCAGGAATTGGAGGTTGCTGTGATCTGTGATGCCATGGCACTCTATCCAGGGTGACAGCTTGAGGCTCTGTCTCCAAAAAAAAAAAAAAAAAATTTATCTCTTTCTCTAAAAATCTTAATAATTTATGAAAATGTTTTCAATGTAGACCAGGTCCAGTGGCTCATGCCTATAATCCTAGCACTCTGGGAGGCTGAGGTGGATTGTTTGAGCTCAGGAGTTTGAGACCAGCCTGAGCAAGAGCAAGACCCACATCTCTACTAAAAGAATAGCAAAATTAGCCAGACATTGTGGTGGGCACCTGTGGTCCCAGCTAACCTGGAGCCTGAGGTAAGAAGATTGCAAGAGCCTGGGAGTTGGAGGTTGCTGTGAGCTGTGACACTACAGCACTCTACCCAGGGCGACAGAGTGAGACTCTGTCTCAAAAAAAAAAGGAAAGAAAAAGAAAATATTTTCAATGTAAAGTTACTTAAAATAAAAGCTAGTACTTTTACTACTAGTTCACTAGTACTCAGTGAACTGAGAAATAGCAATTGGACTGACTGTATTTTAAATCAATTCATATTATTCAAAAGGGTAAAACAAAACATAATTGTTTCATTCACTAATGAAGTTCCTACTTGGACTTGGAATTCCAAGCTCATAATGACCTCACAATTGCTAGAGAAATGTGTCTCAAAGTTTTGTTGTTTTTTTTTTCAGTCAAACATCTATAGGGAGTGTTTTGATAGACTTTTATTTAAAAAAAAAAAAGTCCCAAAGCCATAATAAATTGCATTCTTGTAAAATTCTCAAAGTCATAGTATTTTTGTTTATAAAGACTTCTCAGTAGAAAGCATACCATACTAAGAAAAGGCAAAAAATAGATTATGATCTTTTGGGTTTTTTTTTTATTATAATCTTTTGAAGGAACTTCTTGATTTTTTTTTCTGCCCAGCCCGAAAAGATCTATTATGTTAACTCTAAATCTGAAAAGAGTTTTCAATACATGCAACTCAGACTTATAAAAAGAAAAACAAAACAAAAAGCAATACTTTTAGGGCTGGCACCATGTTCCTTAAGATTGAGCATAGACTCTCTCAGAGGGAGGCACTCAGTGAAAATGTGTAAAGGAATAGAGAATCAGTAAGAGCTCTCAGCTTCATACATGAGAAAACTGAGACCATGTAAAGTTAAGCACTCTGTCTAATTACTCAAGACCTTAGAGGTGACATTTCTTCATGTCTGTCCTTCTTTCCCTTTTCTGTTTACTATAGAAGTATTTTTTATTTGTTTAGTTTACTAGATAAAGAGACAGTGATACAGAGTTTGATGTTTCCCTACTCTTACTTTACATAAATGGAGGCTAGATGTTATATACTGCCTATGTTATGTAATACATATATGTCACATATATATTTAATGTTTCTTAAAATCTAAATAGATGAACATTTTACTTCTGTGGCTCTCGATTGACCTTTCCACCTAATGGCCACGCCTCTAGATAGGAAAAAAATTATCTTCACAAACCTGCCAAACTCCACCGTCTTCTCTAACTTAAGACCTCAAACCCTGCCATTGTGAGAGCGACAAGAGTGAAAGCCTATGAAAGTCTTTACAGTCTATGAAAGTTTTTTACAAATAATTATCTTTTTTATCTCATCTCCATGGAGTGTAAGTGATTCCCATTGTTCGTGCCCCAGTTCATGTCAGGTTAATAGACACACCAAGCTTCACCTACTTTAGTTCACATTTTTCTTCTTCAGCATCTGCCCAGGAATAGGTGCTAATAAATCGATGTAATGAGGGTCGGTGTTCACTCTGCTTTGACCCCAAAATACGCCTAAATAAAGATGATTATAGCCACTAGTCAAATCAAATACATCTGTAGCCATTATCCATTTATTCGCTACTGTTTACATTAACATAAAAATTATATGTTCTAATTAATTTTTTTCCTGGCATAGTCACACTTCCTAATTCACAATAAAAACTTTATGATCATTTACCAGTTTATATGATCATTTATTGTACTTATAATCTGTATAAATCAAATGTTACTATATCTCTTATTTCACATACTCATTTACTTTTGCCCAATAGTAAGGTTCCCAAAGAGCAGCCATAAAATTGTACTCACCAACTGCTTGACCTCCTATTGAATCGCTCATTATTTTCCATCCCGGACGCCTTGAGAAGTTCAGATGTTAAAGAAATGATAAAAAAAAAAAATTTAGCGAAGTGTATATTTTTGCCAAATGAAAATGAATTTATTTTGAGTAGAACACTTAGGAATTTTCTTACCATTCCTACATTTCCTATATTTCTGGGTAAAGAGGCAATGGTCACTCTTCGAAGAGAAGACGGCTACCAGAGGAGGAAAGGGAACATTTAGAAAATTCTCAATACTTTATTGTTGCAGCCAGCACTGATGAAGAGCCTGTACATGCACAGCCATGCCTTTGACTGCTGCTGAGTTAACAACAGGCATACTTTAAAGGATCTTGGTAGGGTCAGGTTGACTTCCAGAAATTTTTTACCACCTTCCCTAACATTGGATTATTATAAAAATAGATTTCTTGCTTGGATTTGCATTCATTGGACTTCCAATAATGTTTGAACATTGCATTATTATGTTGAATTATGATGTATACATCTGCTCTGAAAACCACTTATTTATAACCTTTGCCCATATTAATTTTGTTCACATTTCTGGCAGAAAGTTTTTTTAATTTTTAATCCAGGCAAATCTATTCTGTTTTTCTCTCTTTTGCTACCATTGCTTTTATGCTTAGAAGGATTTCCCCCAACTCAAAAGGATAAAGTTACCTACATTTGTATTTTTTCATGATGGCAATTTTTTCCATTTAACACATTTAAACATTTTCATTATATTTTAATGAACAGATGTGTTTCCATATCAGCCTTGAGATTTGCACTAGAAAGTGTTATGCTGCATTATGTGGTTCTTAAACTTTAAAGCTTCTGGATATAAAAATATTTTAAATGTAGTAAATAACCTAATTTAAATGGGTTCTATGTGAATCCTTCTCTTGAATCATCATCCCTAATGTTATTTAGGTTCAGTGAGCATCAAGATTATAAAAATGCAGCCCAAGAAGCCTCATTTCTTGTCCTGGTGCTACCAGAAAGTGATCATCATTAATCACCTTGTGCTTCTCTGTCCTCATCCATGGGGGGGGGAAGGGCGGGTCGCACAGAATGATTTTAAAATCTCTTACTCAAAAGTCTGTATATGTAGGAAATTCTGATTTTCAAACTGGCAAAAGCTGCTGGTTGACCTTCAATACCCACTTCTCTTCATAGTTAGTAATAAGCCCTGTGATTTTTAGTTGGGCAGACAGCCTCCAGAATAGAAACCATACTTTCAGTCTCATTCGCAACCAAGAATGAAATGGGAAATGTTATGTTGGACTTCCAGGAAATGTCTTTACAAGGAAAGAGAACACCTGTATTTGTTTCTTCTTCTTCTTTCTTTTCTTTTTGAGACAGAGTCTCACTATGTCACCCTGAGTAAGTGCTGTGGCATCACTGCTCACAGCAGCCTCCAACTTTGGGCTTGAGTGATTCTCTTGCCTCAGCCTCCCAAGTAGCAGGGACTACAGGCACCCACCACAATGCCCAGCTATGTTTCTTCTTTTTTCTTGATGTAATATTGAAGACTTGGTGTGTGGATCTGAAAAGTTACCTTAGAACGAGAGGTGAAAGGTAGTGAAGCAGCAGGAAAGAAGGGGACTACTAGTTCCTGAGGATTTTGTGAAGCTGATCTACCATGGTTGGACTGCCTATTCCCATCACTGGCTGTACATGACAGGAGAGACTGTCTTTTGTTATCCTGGCTTTCCTAGTGCTGCCAGGCAAACTTAATTAATATGCAAATATAGCCGGAAGTAGAAAAGCATATTTGCATAAAGAAATTTGCAAACACGTACACACATATATATGACTTAAAATCACTTTTATGATTTGCATTTTAAAGGCATGCAGCTTCAAATAATACTTTAAAACCTTCTGACTTATAAACATTTGATAATTTGTTAAGTGAATTAGTACTTACCTTTGAGTTTAGAGAAGCTGAACGTTTTTTAATTTGGCAGTCATCTGAAAGGAAAAACACATTTGTACATATATGTATATTAATTATACCTGTAATTTACGTTAAAGCAGTCCCTTAATTCTTTACAAAGTAAGGCAAAGGTTAGAAAAGATTTATTGAAGACTCTCGGGGCTACTGAGTGATACGAATATCTGCTTATTTATTTTGTGTTGCATAACAACTGACATCTTAACCAATGGAATACAGACTTGTGTGTCACGGAGGGTATCTACAATACCCACGTGACACATGGCAGGCACTAAGTGAATGTCCAAAAGCATAGCTCAGAAGAGGATCAAATATGGTTAGGTGCTTTTCTACAAGAGGCAATACATCATTAAAATAAGAATTCTGATCCTGAGGCAGTAGTATATGCCTTTAATCGCAGTCTTGGGAGGCTGAAGCTAGATAGCTTGAGCTCAGGAATTTGAGCAACATAGTGAGACCCTCATCCCTATAAAAAAAAAAAATTAAAAATTAGCCAGGCATAGTGTACACTAGCTGTAGTCCTAGCTACTTAGGAGGGTGAGGCAGGAGGATCACTTGAGCCCATCTCAAAACATAAAACTATTGTAAAATTTCTAGAAACCATATGGTAAGATGTTTTCCATGACCTCATACATCGGTTTTTCAGTCATTAGTTTCAGCTTACTGTGCCTTCATTGAGGCATCAAAATCATTATTGATGAGAGTGTATCACTTGAAGTATTGCACCTTACTTTATATATATGGAGAAAACGCCAATTCTAATGTTGCCTAAATAGGGGAATACTAAGATCAACTTCATGAATTGAATTAGATATATTCTCTCATCACAGCAGTCTAAATTGAGATAATGAATGTTTGGTGTCATTACCAAAGAATCCTTCATGTCCCCAAACTGTCTTATGACATCTTATTTTTGACTACATAAATAACTAGAATGAGTTATTTTTCTAATATAACCTTAACCTAAGAGTCTTATACCAAAGATATAAAACAGTACAAAAGAAGATGACATTAGGAAAGCATAATGCTATTATCTTAAAGTTTAAACTTTCATTACCTTCATCTTCAAGAGGATTAAAAGACCTTTCATTCTGCAAAAGAACTTGTTTCAGTTCTTCTAATTCAGCGTGTTCTTTGGCATACATTCTCTTCAAGTTTTCTACATGCTGAATCATCACTTCAACTGCTTTACTAACCCGGCTTTCCTAGTTGGAAAGAAAAAAAAAAAAGCAAATTTATGCTGAACATAAATATACTCAACACTCAATTAAAAGATGGCACGTAAACACATGCATTTACCTCCACTCCTTTCCTAAATCCCACTAAAATGAAAACAAAGGGATTAAAAAGGGGGGCATACATCGCAAGAGCAAATAAAATAGAAGAGGATATAGTAGCAACAAGATTTTGTAGAAGGACTAGGGGTAAATGAGTAAGGCCTGAAAAAGCTGAACCCTCAAAAAAGCAGTGATAAGAACCTAGAAGAACCTGGGTTGTCTAGGGCATCTGATGAACAGCAAGGAAACAGGTCTGGTTGCAGCACAATAGTCCCAGGAGACGGTCACAGGTGATAAAGAGCAAGAGGTAGGAGCTCAGGAAAATCAGGTGGGTTCCCTTAAGCTCTTCTAACACATTGGCTTTTACCCTGAGTAAAGTAACGAGCCACCAGAAGACTGAACCAAAATGTAACTTGATCTGGCTTAAGTTTTAGAAGGATTACTCTGGGTGCTTTTTTAAGAACAGACTATGTTTGGGAGGAGGGATTGGGATTAGATGGAAGCAGAGGTACCATTCAGGAAGCTATTATATCAATCTGGAAAAACCAGAATGGGAGCTCATAGAAACTTGGTAGCAACAGAGAGGAAAATAAGTGGTTGAATTTGGAATAGTCTCTGATGGTAGAGCCACTGGGATTTCTATAGGACTGAATGGGAGGTGAGAGAGAAGTGTGGAGACTTACTACTCTCCAGCCCCCATTTGGCTTGAGCAATGGGTTGTCTTTGACCAAGGTGAAATAAGTGGGGTAGGCCTGGAAGGGACCACGAGCAGTTAAATGTGAGATGTTCATGGACTGTCTAAGTGGACGTGTTGGGTCAGCAGCAGTATATTCCAATTTGGAACCTGAAGGAACAGTTTAGGCTAAACATAGGAATTTGAGAGTCATGGGCTGACTGCGTGGCGTAACACAGGGGATTGAGTGCAGATGCACGCCAGGTGGACAGCAGGGGAATCCTGGGGCTCTTCAGCACCAAGAGGTCTGGAGGAAAGGACATGCACAGGGAAAAGCCCAGGGGGTGTGGCCCCTGGAAGCCGAAGAGGAAGAGCTCAGCCACACCAGACAGGACGGAGAAACTGAATGGGAAGTTCAGTCACCAGGGGGCAGTGGTGTTTTCCAGCTATGTAGGCACCAGCAGGTGGAGAAGGGCATTCCAGCAGGGTTTCAGATTTTCCAAATGAGTTGAAACAAGAAAGGGAAAAGTGTTGGGGATTCATAACAAGTAATGAATACTACGTTTGACTGTGAAGTTTAAGGTTGGTCAGCAAGGAAGGGTAGACAGCAGGAAGGTAAGAAATGCACAAAGGTGTGAGGGCACAGGGTTGATGAAGAACTAAATATCCATCTTCATGGATAAGCATAGGAAAGCAACAGATGATACCTAAAACAAAATAAATCACCAAACGATAGCACAAGCTATTTAGAAACATAGATGCAAATATAAAACAAGCCAAAATAGGTGAAAGTTGTTGCTCTGAAGCATAAGAAATTGGATCATAAAGCTTAGAGAGTTACTTGATTTAAAAAAAAAAAAACTGCACACATAACTTTAGAAAAAATAAGAAATAATTTCTAGGGGGGGAGTCAAAAGGAAGTAGGATATAAAAAATGTGTAAAAAATGATCAAAACTAAAAATACCACAATTAAATGTGTCCTCCTTAAAAAACATATTTTAACAAGTCTCTTGCAGTATAGAGGAAAAACATGCAAGTCTCTCCAGATTTGCCCACAAAAATGTTGAAATTCTACTTCTCTAAGAATAAGTGCACAAAGGTGTATGTACAAGGATATTTAGTGTAACATTGTTTGTAACAGCTAATGATCAAGAACATCCTGAAATGATCCAACATGAGGGACTGGTTGAATAATTTATATCTATTCAACCAATAGAATACCATAAAGTGATATGCGTATGTATACTTATTTCACATAGCAAGTTATCTATGATATATATATATGGAATTAAAAATAATCAGATTATAACATTGTATGAAGGGAGCATCTAAAAGAATACATCACAACACTTTTATAATCATCACTAATATTATTATCAGAGATAGTCTTACATTTTTATTTGCATATTCCATTTTTTCTATATAAAACACATATGCCTTGTGTAACAAATATTTTTTTAAAACTTCTTCCAATAAATGGAATCCATAATCTCAGGGAAAATAAATGCTTTTCGTTGTAACTGGAGAAATGGAGACAGGTTACCTGGTTAATGGCCCCCAGCATCTCAGCCCTACTGGCCACTCGCACTGTACACTGGCTGAGAAACGTGATACTCTTCTCCAGCTTCTTAATTATTTCCTGGGCCTGGTTGTCATCGTCACACAGAGGTGTTAAAGACTGCACAAAGAGTAGAAGATGAAAGACATTCCACATAAGTGCTCAGCAAGTGATTCTAATAATGACCATGTAGCAAATGTGGGTGACACAATCTCAGTCATCTTGGTGGAGGATAAAAAGAAGCAAAGACCCATAGTGAATGACATCAAAATATTTCTGTCTTTGATAGCTAACAAGTAGATATACAGATGATCACAAACCTTTTATGTCTATTCTTGATCCCTTCTTTATGTCCCAAATTGCTTCTACAATTTGCTGCTTGCTTCTACAATTCTACCATCAACTCATAATGGTAAAGAGATTATGCTTATAAATGAATGTATTATTTAAGGGAAATAAGTTGAAATTTTGAGAAAAGTGACCAAACATACTAGAATCAGAAATATCTGATTGCTACACACACTTGCTCTTCCATGGATGATAAGGTATCAACCTTGGTATTTATAATTGGTGAAGTTGATGGGCTGGCCAGGTGAGTATGCATTCACTTCCTGATGAATATTCCTCCCAAAACAGTGCTTTTTATACAAGATGATGTCCTTCCTGATAAAGGACCATTTTTCTTACTAAGGTAGAGATGGAATTAAGAGAACAGCAGGTTTGGAAGCAAACAAGACTTTGCACATCACTCATTAGGTGTGTGCTTGTGAGTAAATTTCTTAGACTCACCCAAGTCTAAAACATTATAAATTGTAAGAAGTACAATTATTTTGTGTATCATTTTTTTTTGCCTATAAAACCATTAGGCAGGGCGGCACCTGTGGCTCAGTGAGTAGGGCGCTGGCCCCATGTGCCAGAGGTGGCAGGTTCAAACCCAGCCCTGGCCAAAAAAAAAAACAAAACCATTAGGCACCACTGATTGTAAATTGTGTCATAATTCTAGAAACATTAAAATGTCAACCTTTCTGATTTGTTGTTTCCTCTTGGTCAGGTGGAGACAATGACATTCCTCTCCAGGAATATTGTGATATGAGATGCCAATCGCTTGTCACACAGTTGGTGCTCAGTGAAGAGCAGCCACTTGTGAAACAGACATGACAGGCTGTGTTCAGAGGGTTGATAACCAACTGGAATGGCAATGCTCAGACATGCAGTTTTTACAGCAGTTTAAATAACCACCTCCCACTGGGAAGGGACAGGCAGAGGGCAGTTGTTAACAAAACAGAATATGGTTAACCAAATTTGAATCATGAAGAAATAGAAAATCAGTTAAGAGATTGATTCAATAATCAAAAACCACCCGACATAGAAAAGCCCAGGACCGAACAGCTTCAATGGGAAACTTCACCCAACATTTATAAAAGAATTAATTCCAATCCTAAAACTCTTCCAAAAAATTAAAGAAGAGGAAACACTTCCAAGCTCATTCTATGTGGCCCACATTACATTAATACTAAGGCCAAAGACATTATATGAAAAGAAAACATTCCTGGCTCGGCACCCTTATCACAGTGGTTATGACACCAGCCACATACACTGAAGTTGGCGGGTTCAAATCCAGCCGGGCCTGCCAAACAACAATGACAAATGCAACAAAAAACAGCCAGGCATTGTGGTGGGCACCTATAGTCCCAGCTACTTGGGAGGCAGAGGCAAGAGAATCGCTTCTTGAGGCTACTGTTAGTTGTGATGCCATGGCACCCTACCAAGGATGACATATTGAGACTCTGTCTCAAAAAAAAAAAAGAAAAAAAAATCGCAGTCCAATATCTCTGTAAGTATTGATGTAAAAACCTCAACAAAATGCTAATAAACTGAATCAATAGCCCATTAAAATGATTATATACAGCAAGTCGAAGTTTTTTTTTTTTTTTTGAGACAGAGCCTCAAGCTGTCACCCTGGATAGAGTGATGTGGTATCACAGCTCACAGCAACCTCCAATTCCTAGGCTCAAGCGAGTCGCCTGCCTCTGCCTCCCAAGTAGCTGGGACTACAGGCGCCCGCAACAACGCCTGGCCATTTTTTGGTTGTAGTTGTCATTGTTGTTTGGCAGCCTGGGCTGGATTCAGCCAGCTCAGGTGTATGTGGCTGGTGCCTTAGCCCGTTGAGCCACAGGTGCCAAGCCAAGTCGAAGTTATTTCTAAAATCGGTTCAACATATGAAAATCAATTAATGTATTATCTACATCATTTTAACAAGAAGAAGGACAAAAATCACGTGATCATGTCCATCCAAGCAGAAAAAGCATGTAATAACGATTCCACATCCTTCTGTGCTTTAAAAACACACACACACAAGAAACTAGGAACAGAAGAAAAGTACCTCAATAAAAATCCTGGAACATATTCTTCTTAGTAAAGCATCTCAAGAATGGAAGAGAAAGTATCCAATGTACTCTACTCTTATGAAACCAGTATATAATCACCCACTCTTTCAGATGAAAGATAAAACACAACTATAGCCCAGGATGAAGGAGGGAAGAGGAGAGCGAGGGGAGGGGAAGGGGAAGCCCAGTGGAGGGAGGGTAATCGGGGGGACTTCACCTATGGTGCATATTGCAAGGGTACATGTCGAATCTATTAAGAGTAGAGTATAAATGTCTTAACACAATGATTAAGTAACTGAGGTGAAGGCTATTAACCAGTTCGATGTAAGCATTCCAAATTATATATAAAATCAGCACATTGCACCCCATAAATGCATTAATGTACACAGTTATGATTTAATAAAAAAAATTGTTAAGAAAAAAATTCAAAAAATAAAAATAAAAACCCCGCAGTGAACATCATAGTCAGTGGTGAAAGACTGAAAGCTTTCCCCCAAAACAGGAATAAGGAAAATATGCCGACTCTGAGAACTAGAAATTCTAGCCAGAATAATTAGGCAAGAGAAGGAATAAAAAGGCATCTGAATGGGAAAATAAGAAGTAAAATTATCTCTATTTGCAGATGATGTGAACTTTTATATGTAGCAAACACGAAAAATTCCACAAAAAAACCTGTTGGAATATACACTTTTGACAAAGTTGCAGGATACAAAATTAACACATAGTTCTGTCTTTATATACTAATCATTTTCAAAAAGAAATTAAGAAAACAGTTTTATTTACAATAGTACCAAAAAAGAAGAAAATACTTAGGAATCAGGCCAGGCAGAGTCACTCACATCTGAAATCCTAGTACTCTGGGAGATTGACATGGGAGGATCACTTGAGCTCCGCAGTTTGAGACCAGCCTGAGAAAGAGTGATACCCTGTCTCTATTAAAAATAGAAAATGTAGCTGTCATTGTGGTGGGCATCTGCAGTCCTAGCCACTGAGGAGGCTGAGGCAGGAGGATCACCTGAACCCAGGAGTTTGAGGGTGCTATGAGCTAGGTTGACACTGTGACATACTAGCTGGGGTGACAGAGTGAGACTCTGTCTCAAAAAAAAAAAAAGGGAAGAAAGAAAAAAGTTAAAGGTAACTATAAATAAATGGAAAGATCTGTGTTCATGGATTGGTAGATCTAATTTTGTTCAGCTGGCCACACTACCCAATGCAACCTCTATCAAAATTCCAATGGCATTTTTTTTCAGAAATAGAAAAAATTATCCTAAAATTCATATGGATCCTGAATAGCCAATACAACTCAGAAAAAGGAAAACAATATTGGAGGGCTCATACTTCCTGATTTCAAAGTATATCATAATGCTTCACTAATTAAAACAGTATGGTACTGGCATAACAACAAACACGTAGGCCAATGAAATAGAGCATGGAGAAAAATATTACTCAGATATAAGGTCAAATCCGGCATATGGGGCCAGTGCCCTACTCCTTTGTGCCACAGGCACCACTCTTTAACAAGGGTGTTGAGACTACACAATGGGAAAAGGATGGTGTCTTCAACAAAATGGTACTAAGGAACCTAGATATCCACATGGAAAAGGATGAAGTAGTACTCTTATGCCATATACAAAAATTATCTCAAAATGGATTAGATGCCTAAAAGTAAATCCCCAAACCTAAAATCTCCAAGAAGGAAACCCCGGGGTAAATCTTCAAAACAGTGGATTTGGTGATGATTTCATAGATATGACCGCCCAAAGAACAGGCAACAAAAGTGAAAATAGACAAAGTGGAACTACATCCAACTTTCAAGTTTTTGTGCAAAGAACCCAATTAGTGAAAAGTCAACCTACAAAACGGGAGTAATTACATGTCTTTGCAAATCACATAACTAATGGGTTCATAATGCAGAATGTATCAAGAATTTCTACAACTCAACAAAACAATTCCAAATAACTCAATTAAAAAGGCAAAAGACTTGAATAGACCTTTTTTCCAAAGAAGAGATACAAATGATCAACAAATACATGAAAAGATGTGCAATATCAGTAACCACCAGAGAAATGCAAACCAAAACCACAATGAGATGTCATCTCGCGCCCATGAGGATAGCTACTATAAAACCAAATGCACTGTTGGTGGCAATGGGAAATAGTATAGCTGCTATGGGAAACAGTACGGTTGCTCCTCAAGAAATCACAGGGCAGCGCCTGTGGTTCAACAGACTAAGGCGCCGGCCCCGTATGCCGGAGGTGGCGGTTCAAACCCAACCCCAGCCAAAAACTGCAAAAAAAAAATTAAAAAACAGATTTACCACCTCATCTAGTAATTCCACTTCTGGACATCGATATATCCATAAGAATTGAAAGCAGGGGCTCCAAGAGGTCTTTGTATACCAATGTTTCTAACAGCACTATTCACATTAGCCATAACTGGAAGCAACCTGAATGACCACGGGGACTGAGCAGATAGGGAAAATGTGACACACACACACGACAAAGTATTATTCAGCCTTGGGAAGGAAACACTTTCGCAGGCTTTAATATAGACGGGCCTTGTAGACATTATGCTAAAGTGAAGTAAGCCAGTGACAAAAGACAAACACTGTACGAATCCACGGATGGCAAGTCTCTACAGCAGCTGAATTCATAACAACAGGAGATTCGGTGCTTATCAGGAAGCAGGGTAAGTTGAAAATGAGGGACTTAATGTGCAGAGTTTCAGGCCCAACAGATGAAAAGTGCTGAGAGCTCTGTTTCGCAACAATGTCAATAAACCCACACCACTGAACCCTGCACTGAAAAATGGTTAGGAACTAAATTTTGTTGTATTTTTATCACAATAAAAACAGAATATAGTTCCTCAATTTTAATTTTTAATTTAATTCTTCATCCACATGTCGTCTTTTAATTTTCTGATCCCGCTGAATTTATGGCAACTCCACATGTGGAAGGTAGCAGAGGTTGGCCCCCTCCTTTCTCCTCTCACACCCCACAGCAGGCTCGCCGGTCATCTGCGGCACTGAATCAGCCCGCAAGCTCTTCCCTCAGTTAATCCTAAATGGAAACAGACTTTTGATTCTCTTCAATGGGGCTTAAAAGTGATACGATCTCCTATTGCTACTTTCTGCAAGATAACTCTTCTGCGTGAAATCCAGAGAGAAGGCAGATAACGCGTACAACCTACTTCAAAGGCCATCTTTTGCTGTCCTGCCAATATTCTCCTATTGGTAACGTCTAATCCTGAATTTTTACTTTTTTGTTAATTCACTTTTGAGTCATGAAAGTCTGGGTGCCTGGTGTGGGTTTGGGTCATAGGTGTAAATTCATATGTAATTATGAAAACATTAAGAAAAATACGACTACCGCGTTTAGCCCTCTCATGCTCTGGTTCTCACCTCCAGTAGCTTTAAACAGTTAGTGATTTCTTTCTTCAAGTTGTCTTCTGCCAAATCACGGGACCTCTCTTCGAGTTTCACTCTTTTCTCCAATGTAAACCAATCACACTTAAATCCCAAAGATAATCTGAGAAATTCTGCCTGTTGTCAAAATAATGTGAGGGTTTGGAGAGATAATTAGACATGGGCAAGTATTTCAGCTTCCTACCAGATTATAGCGAGGCATTTGCTTGTCCTCCCCGCGAAACTACACTGACATACACAGGCTTCCTCTGTAGTCACTGCCAAGCCACGCAGACACCAAGCTGATGACAGCTCGTGCAAAAGCACAAAGCAACTGCAGCGGGTCTCAAACACTTTTTTAAAAAGAAGAAGAAAAAAGAAACATGCTTTAAACTCACCTCTACCTCCTTCTCATTAGCAGAAGTGCTGTAGGATAAGACAAAGAACTTACTCAAATCTAATGCAACAGAAAAATAAACCATGTTGACGTGCTGTGTGAACAATCACTTACTAGTCACTCTGTCTAAAGTTAACCGATTTCACAGTGGTTACGGGAAGAGGGGCAATGGCAGCATCTATTAAAAGACAATAAGATATTATTTGGTTAAGAAGTCTTAACATTTAAAAGCACATCTCATTAAACATTGTTATGTCGTATCTCCACTAATCAAAGGCATTTCATCTAAATATGTCTGAAATGACAGTCAACTAATAATGTGTTTGAATTATAACACAATGTTATGCTAAGCTATTGGGATCACAATGACAATAAAAATCGTTGGCTCACGCTTCAGCGTGTGAATAGTCTTTGAATCCTCAAGATGCCTCAGAATCAAGAGACAGCCCATTTGTTCTCTTTGCATTGGAACATTTATTTATACTTGACCTACTGGCTAAATGCTACCACCTTCTGGCATTTGGTCCCTCTTTGCTGCATTAATAGCAGACGCAGCCACAGCAGAAAGAGTAGTTGTCAATAATAGTAGTAGCAATAATAATAGCAGTAATAATAATACTGGCTACAATAAACATGGTGCCAACCACAGGCTTCCTGTATGCCAGGCCCAGAATAGAGCTCTTTAAACAATCCCAGCACTCTGGGAGGCCGAGGTGGGTGGATTGCTTCAGCTCAGGAGTTTGAGGCCAGCCCAAGCCAGAGTGAGACCTCATCTCTAAAAAAAAATAGCTGGGCGTTGTGTCCGGCTACTCCAGAGGCTGAGGCAGGAGGATTGCTTGAGCCCAAGAGTTTGAGGTTGCTATAAGCTATGACACCATGGCATTCTACTTCTACTCTGTCTCAAACATATAATAAAATAAAATATGTATCATGATTTTCTTTGAGAACTTTGTTAAGGACAATATATTAGCTATTAAGAGCTCAGATTTAAAGTTAAACAAACTTGGTTTAAATCTGAACTTTAGCCTTGACTTCAGCATCATATAATTCGCCCATGTAACAAGAATATTTGTACCTCTTAATATTTTGAAATAAAAACTATAAACAAATCTGAGTTTGGCTCTTAAAGCTATCCTGTCTTAAAAAAGCCATACCTTCATTGAGCCATCTACAAAATAAGGACGATATTATTTTTTATATAGTAGCTAATCTTTTTTTTTTTTGACAGAGTCTCACTTTGTCACCCTCAGTAGAGTGCCATGGCCTCATAGCTCACAGCAACCTCAAACTTTTGGGCTCAGGAGATCCTCTGGTCTCAGGCTTCTCAGTAGCTGGGACTACAGGTGCCCACTCCAACACCTGCTATTTTTAGGGACGGGGTCTCGCTCTGGCTCAGGCTGGTCTCAAGCTCCTGAGCTCAGGCGATCTGGCTGCCTCAGCCTCCCAGAGTGTTAGGACCACAGGTGTGAGCCACCACACCAGCCTCTAAAGCTAACTTTTATAAGAACTTCTGCCCCAGGCACTTTTCTAAGTACCTCATCCATGATAATTCATTTGATCCTCATTGCGAAGCTTCTGTAGCAGATACTCTCATTGTCCACGCTTTACAGCTAAACACCTGAAGCACAGTTTACCGACTTCATGTAATATTTGGAGGAGTCAAGAAAACTATGCACCTAAAGAATTTAGCCAAGTGTTCAGCACACAGTATATTCCAAATAAAGTACTTTTTTTAACTTCTCATTCCTATTTTTCAGAGGAGAAAACTGCAACTTCAGGTAAAATAACTTTCCAAGATCGCATAGCTACTCAGAACCTGACCCTGCCTAGCGTCTAGGCGACTACACAGCCTGAAGTCTAGCCACTGTTCCATCCTAAGGGAGGCAGGATGAGGAGGGAAACACGTTAGCACCACTCTATAAACGTTGGCCAACTGGCTTTTAGAGGGAATACTGCAAAAGAACTCAAAGAAGAGCTTAGAATTTACTTCTCACATTGGCTTGGTTCACAACACACACAGTTATTACAAGGTTTCTGGGCTCCCATAACACAATGTGAATGTGACTTTTTTTTTTTTAATTGATACAGTGTACCAAGCTGTCACCCTGAGCAGAGAGTCATGGCATCACAGCTCACGGCAACCTCAAACTCTTGGGTTTAAGTGATTCTTTTGCCTCAGCCTCCCAAGTAGCTGGGACTACAGGCACCTGCCACAACACCCAGCTATTTTTTGGTTGTAGCTGTCATTGTTGTTTGGTAGCCCCAGGCTGGATTCGAACCTGCCAGCTCCAGTGTATGTGGCTGGCACCCTACCCACTGAGCTACGGACGCCGAGCAGACTTTATTTTTTCATTTTTTGTTACACAAATATGACTTTTAAAAATGATACAAAGGGAATCAAGAATCAGTGCTATTAGCTGATCTTACCCAGAGATGCAGAATTTGTAAGTGGTACATCTCCACTCAAAGATTCCACTCACAAAAATATCTGGGGACAGAAGTTCCCATGGGGATTGAGAGAGAACATTGCTTACCTCCTGAAGGACATTCCTTTTTATGCCCTGCTATTGTTTCTGGTTCCTCTTTAGCTTCCTGAAATTATAAAGAGATTTTATTGCTATACATAAAGTGGAAACCGATCATTTCCCAACTTCCTACCCTCCTCCAACCTTAGGAGGGTCTGTGAAAAACACCTTATAGTAGGCAAGGGGGTTAAGAAGAAACAGAGACTGATTCAAAGGAGGCTTCCAATCTAATGGAAGCAAAAAAAGAACATAAATATACGGAAATCACAATGCAAGACATTACAGCGATACAAACTGGGATTAATCACAAAAGAAATGATACACAGGCAAATGAGTGCTCTAAATAGGAAGTAGAGAGGAGCTAGGCCTGGGAAGTGGTGAGTCTCTGCAGGGAAGGAACATGCTGGAGCTCGAGAGCGAAGTAGGATTGGACAGATGAAGACGGAAAGGGAGGGACTACAGAGCTAGACAGGCGGCTTTCTAGGCGAGTCTTTGGCGTAACTGTGGCAAAATAGCTGCTAAGATTGGGTTGTACCAGGTTTTACTCCGTATGAATATGGGAAAACGTTAGGTATATAAGGCTTTTACGATAATAATTATTCAGCATGTTCAGGGTAATGGAGAAATTTAGGAACCCAAAGACATTTTTCTATTCAAAAGTAAGTTGTACAATTAAATTGTGGTACATGTACGCCATGGAATATTATGCAGCCTTAAAGAAAGATGGAGACTTTACCTCTTACATGTTGGATGGAGCTGGAACATATTCTTCTTAGCAAAGTATCTCAGGAATGGAAGAAAAAGTATCCAATGTACTCAGCCCTATCATGAAACTAATTTATAGCTTTCACATGAAGGCTATAACCCAATTACAGCACAAGAATATGGGGAAAGGGGCAAAGGAGGGGAGGGGAGGAGGTAGGCTGGGTGGAGGGAAGGTAATTGGTGGGATCACACCAACAGTGCATCTTAGAAGGGTATACGTGAAACCTACTAAATGCAGAATATAAATGTCTGAACACAATAACTAAGAAAATGCCATGAAGGCTATGTTAACCAGTTCGATGAAAATATTTCAAACTTTATATAAAAACAGCACAATGTACCCCACGATTGCATTAATGTACACAGCTATGATTTAATTAAAAAAAAAAAAAGTAAGTCTAAGAAGACAAATTTCTTTGTTAGGGCCATTGATACAACATTGTGCAATTTTTAGACATTGAAACTAAGGTTTCAATAAAATGTAAAATAGCATAGGCAAAACATCAAGTCATTCTCATGGATATTTAAATATACCCAGTTCTTTGAATCCTCCCCCAATCTCATGACCTTTCTCAGTGGTGGCACTTTCTTCTCCTGTCCTCCACAGCCACACTCGGGGATGTAGTTGTCCATGGCTGCTGTTTTGAATTCTTCATCTCACGTCTGTGATCAGTTAACTACTTTACCCCCTTCACCCAACACTCCAAAAAAAGGGCTCTTGCCAGTTATCACTGAACTCCCTACTGCCAAACCCAATAGGTAATTTTCAGTCTTTATCATACTTGACTCTAACTGTAGCATTTAAAATGATCTATAATCTCTTCCTCCTTGGTTTCCTTCCCATGATGCTGCAGTAACCCCTTCCCCATCTCCGCCACCCTCACCTTCTCTGCTCCATACTGTTCATCAGGACTCCATTGCCCTTGGGGCTCCTCCTCCCTTCACCCCAGCAGGGTACTGAGAATGTCTCATTCACACACTTGGGGTATTTTGGTTATAACTCACAATGTGTCAGCTTTTAAAAGCCACATGGATGAGTCTGTGACTCTGGCAATATAGCTATATATAAAACCTCCTGGCAGACTATCAATGTCTCACATCAACCTGAAATTTGACTTTCCTCAAACTATTTTTTTTGAGACAGAGCCTCAAGCTGTCACCCTGGATAGAATGCTGTGGCATCACAGCTCACAGCAACCTCCAATTCCTGGGCTTAAGCAAGTCTCTTGCCTCCACCTCCCAAGTAGCTGGGACTACAGGCGCCCACCACAATGCCTGACCATTTTTTTGGTTGCAATCGTAGTTGTTTGGCGGGCCCAGGCTGGATTTGAACCCACCAGCTCAGGTGTACGTGGCTAGAGCCTTAGCCCGCTGAGCCACAGGCGCTGAGCCAAGAGTGGATTCTTTAAAACAGTGAGAGGCTTGGGCTACACCTGTCCCTTAAGGAGTAGAGTGCCATCTCCACATACCAGAGGAGGCTGGTTGGAAACTGGCCTCAGCCGAAAAGTGTCAAGAAAAAAAAAAAGAAAAAAGAAAAAGTGAGAGGCTTCAGGTGAGATCAAAATTTGTGTAGCTATGGTGGCTCAAGAATGTCATCCTAGCACACTTGGAGGCTGAGGTCGGTGGACTGCCTGAGCTTAGGAGGTGGAGACCAGGCTGAACAAGAGTGCGACTTTGTCTCTACGAAACCTAGATAAATT
>CAUYON010181650.1:0-13634 GCA_963573935.1 Arctocebus calabarensis
GTCTTTATATAGTGATCAAGAAAATGCCATGAAGGCTATCTGTAACAGTATGATCAAAACATTTCTGAATGTATATGAATTGTGCCCTATGATTGCACCAATGTACAGAATTATGATTCAATAAAATTATAAAAAAAAAAAGTATGATTTTTAAATGGCATCTTCATTTGAGTGTGCTGTGCTTTGGACCCACATGCCTCTCCTTTTAAGCCTCAGCCCTATGGGAATGTCCATTATTAAAAAGACAAAAAACAATACTTAGTGACATGGACGCAGAAAGAACAGAAGGCTTATTATACACAGTTAGTAAGACTATAAATCAGTGTAACCTCAGTGGGAGACAGCATGGAGATTCTTCAATGGAATACATGTGACCCTTCCATTTGATGCCGCAATCCCACTGCCGATATCTACCCCCCAAAATGAAATGATTTCATAAAAGAGACACTCGAATGTTTACTACAGCACAATTCACAATTACAAAGATGTGGGATCAATCTAAGTGTCTGTCAATTCATGAGGGAATAAAATAAAATGCAGAAAGTTTTAATACACATATGGAGTCCTATTCATACACATGGAGTGCTCCTTAGCCACAAAAAGGAATGAAATAATGTCATCTGCAGCAGCTTGAGCAGACCTGGAGCCCCTTATCCTAAGTATCTAAGGAATGGAGAGCCAGACACTGTATGTCCTCACTCGTAAGAGGCAGGAGGCGTCAGCAGCAAGCAACACAGGACGTGAGAACCCGAGAAGGGAAAACTTACCCTCTGGGTTCAATGAGCACTGCTCTGGTGACAGGAACACCAAAAGCCTTGACTTAAAAATGTAACAGAAGCACTTGTCCTCCCTTAATTAATATTTTATTTAAAAAATGTCTTCAGAGAAATTGTGAAAACCAAAGGTCAGCTGTTTTGGGATATTTGATTTATTAGCAGCCATAAAATTATTAACCATACTTCTGGAAGTTGTTATTGGAGAGGCATGCAAAAGTTTTATGGTGTCTGTTGAGTGTTCCCAATTAATTAATTCTGAATTATTAAGCCTTTATAATCCTCTAGAACATGCAGTCAGATAAAACTATACCTGATTTGAAAAAAATCCTTAATTGCAGAAATTGTCAAAACTTGGTAAGTCTCAGGTCTCCAGAACACCAGATTTTGGGGAAGGTGGAAGATTTCATGGGTGGAAATGTGGGTCGGCTGGAAGAAAAGACACAGTGACACAGGTGCCCTGTGCTCCAAGGCAGAAGGGGTGTTTTTGAAATAGTTTGCCAGTGTCATCTTCAGGCTTCACAGGTCTAATTCTTCTGTTTGCTTAGTTTTGCGTTCCTGGCTGCTTAGCGATAGAGCATCTTCCATTCCACTGCTGGTGGGTCTCCACAGGGCTGGAAAACTCATGGCTTGGAGATGATGCGTTAACTACCAACCAGATAAAGAACACTGTAACTTCTGTGGAAATGCAGTGAGACAGAGACTCTAATTTATTATTTAATTCACATTTTATTAATAATTAAATAGAATGCTAGAAGTTTTAGGGAATGGGCTTATCTCAAATTTATAATTATTTTGTGTTGAAAAAAGTGACTATATTGAAATAGTTATTTTGTTTTCGAGATATTTCATATTTGTTTTAGTACAGCATCAAGTCATTTTTAGCTAAAGCATCTAATGAATTTCTAGTCACAAGAATGTCCAAGTACAACATGCTTCTTGTTGATTTAATACAATAATAACCTGAAGTTGTACAATTTCTGCAGATTTTCAAATTTTTCCTTAATGTAAACAGCCACATTTGAGTTATTTAAAACATTATGTGAGAAATAAAGTACACTTTCTCATCACCTACAAGGTTTTCTTTGTTTTGTTTTTTAAAAAGTTCAATCTTCAGATAAGAGTAACCGTCTACAAAATTATGAATATTTTAATACATTAATAAGAATAAGTAAATTTGTACATTATTTCTCACAAAAAAATCTTGAAACATAAGACATTAAAGCATGTGATTTTTAGGTTGTATGTAATTAATCAGGCACATAGACAGATATTCAAGGACCATCACAAATGAACAAATTTTTCTTCCTCGTTTCCTACTACTAAATTCTTCTCTGGTTCAAAATAACCTCAGTCTGCAACAATAGCAAATATAACAGTGCTTTTCAGGGTTATTAGCAGAAGTACACTTTTCATTTAATGTGATAAAAATGTATCCTCAAGTTTATTTCTTTCAAAAAATCCCTGTAGTATTAATTTTGAGTTAAGGCACTTAATTAACAAGTTGGATGAGGCAGAATGAGCAGGAGAAAAAGAACAGAGAAGCATTGTTACTTCAATGCTTCAATGTGAAGTACAATTGTTATTTATAGGATTTAGTGATACCTAATCTGTGTGACCCAAAAATCACATAAAGTTTGATCTTCAATTTGCCCTCCGGAAAATATTATTAAGGGCAATAGTTGGTAAGGTTTACAAAAATAGGCTTCTGACTTTTCCATTTCCAAATTAATCTCTGCATCTTGCCAAAGACTGAGTGTTTTTCTATTATTAGTTAAAGACTTTCTTTACTGTAGACCTACTCTCTTTTACACTAATTATAGCTTTTGTATTTCAAAATTCCTTTCTTTTTTGAAAAACATGTATTAAAAAGAAACATGTATTTTAAAAAGCTGAAATATTCATCACATGATATTGATGGCTCATGTTTGAATAAATAATTTTTAAATGTTATGTCATTGTTGATTCTATTAAATATATTACAATTTGTCACTAAGCCTACATATTATTTTAGAGATATATATTTTAGTTCATTTTAGTTAGCTGTGGAATATTGGTTTGGTGATGAATGTTTAGTTTTTTACCAATACGTTTGCATTCCTTATAAAGTCATGAGCTGAAAGGAAGAAAAGGGAGAGAGCGGAAGGGGGAAAAGAAGAGAGAAATGAAGGTAAGAAGGGAGGGAGGGAAGGAGGGAAGGGGACCTTCAGGACTCCTAAGCAAATGAGTTTGAACCGAGTAAACCACAATGGCATTTGTTGTCCAGATTTGAAACTCCAACTAGCAGAGCTAGGAGTTTCGTACAGAATGCCGCCAGAATATAATCTACTTCCTCCATATTTGCCACATAATGCATAATTACATCTGTTTGACTATTTGACATCAGTCTATCAGCATGGCTAGGCTATGATGACTTAGCTTAAACTCCGCCATGTACTTGCACTTGAATGCCAAGACATCAGTTACTTTTCCAACTGTCCTCACTTCCAGACACAAACATATCTCAATTTAAAAACTTCTACATTTCAGATTTTACTTTCCTTTCTTATTATGACCCCAAAGGATACCATAACTCTGTAATTGCATAGAACCATAGAACTTTATGTTTGCAAATCAATCCTGGTTAACATCTGGAGCATCACTTGAAATTTTTTTATAAATACATCTTATTTTCTAAACTATATAAAAAATGGATTATATGTCAATTTCCATATCAGAGTTTTTCGTTATCATTGTTCTTCTCAATGAATTATATTAAAATGTATTTTAATAGTTTGTTAATGAACAAAACTCAAGATATACAGGTTAGTATTAGCACGAGTCCCATTACAAATAAAAATTATGAAGAAAAATGGCCTGAAGGATGCACACTTCAGACAAATTAGCATTGGGAGGACAGGGAAATCTGTACCTATAACAACAGAAGAAATTGTACAATTATTTTATTTATAACTTTAGATCAAGCATAATATAATCCAGGATTCTGTCAATCTTTTTTTTTTTTTTTTTACTTTTTTTTTTATTGAGTCATAGCTGTATACATTAATTCAATCATGGGGTACAGTGTGAGGGCTTCACATACAATCTGAGATATTTTTATCAATCTGATTGACATAACATTCATGAGATTTTCTCATTTACTATGTGAAAACATTTTTTAAGATCATTATATACAGATGGAAGATATTGGCTTTATTAAAAACTTAAGACCAAAAGTGTGAGATTATTTCTAACAATACATATCAGATACATGTGAATTATATTTCTAAAACACTATGATGCTAAAATTTAAAACCACTTATAATAGAACTTTTCACATATCTGACAATATAAATAGCATCCAGAACTCTGTTACAAAGATGTGATGTAACTTATTTCTATTTGCATCTTTGCCCAATACTCCAAAATATGAGTCACAGTAATCTCTGAACATGTGGGAGTAATTTGTAGTTTTCTATTGGAAGCATATGTGTGTTCTTAGCATAATACAGCTTCCTAAGAGCTGTTAGAACTGTTTCTCAAAACATGAGCCACTTCTAGGGTAAGAGTTTGATTTCAGCAAATTTAACAACTACTTCAAATGTCATTAAAATCACAGTGAAAACATACTGTAATGACATTATCTAACATTTTAGGTGGTTTTCAAACCACTGCTAAGAAACATTTTTATAAAATCTTTATATAAATTTTTAATAAAGACAATGAGGTAAAGCCTTTCAAAAAATCAAAAGAACATATATTTCTGCGAAATAATTCAAAGTAAATTTGTATCTGATATTTGTAACCCACAAATTTTCAGAACATGTTAAGTCCACTTAATCTGATTTCTAACATACTTTATAAATCTGAAATTCATTTTTGATGTAATTTTATTTTCCAAAGATGTGTTTGGTGGAACTATATCACCATCTACAATTAGAGTCCAATAGTCCAAATGCAGGGGGCAACATGCTGAGCTAGGGGGACGTGGCTAGGTGATGAAGAATCGAAGGCCCCAAAGTACCATGGTAGGAAGCATAGTCCAACATTTGCTCTTAAACCCTTTACTTTCATAAAACATACTTATAAACCCTTTAACACAGAACAATCTTTAGCGAATTGTTTTTTAGAAATAAATATTAATGAGTAGTGATCAGTTAATTATATTCTTCCATTTGTCATTTGGGTAATATTATTATTAAGTATTAAAATGATAGATTTCTCATGTTAGTTTTATAATATCACTAAGCAGCTTAGCTTTTAAATATAATACTAATATTTTCTAAATGTTTCAATCTCCAAAACAAAATTTTCTTAATACAATTTACTATAGTAAGTCCCCTGTACAAATAATTAAATAAAAATTATGATTGAAATTGAAGACCATATATTTTGCCAAAATTAATCTGACTGATTTCCTGGGTAATTCAACAAATCAATAAGTATTTTCCATGATAGACTGACACATAAGAAATAAATCCAATATAATTTTAAATATGGGAATTTTCGATAGATACTTAATATGCATCTATCATACCATTTATAATTTGTGTGCTTTAATGTTAAAAGAGACTCTACTAAATTCTTTTAGAAAATTATTGTTAAAGGGCTGCACCTGTGGCTCAAAGGAGTAGGGCACCAGCCCCATAGGCTGGAGGTGGCAGGTTCAAACCCAGCCCCCACCAAAACCCACAAAATTAAAAAAAGAAAGAAAGAAAGAAAATTATTGTTGATCATTTACTATGTTTCAGGTAACAAAATAAAGATGTGATAGTAAATTAGGCCAGAAACTTGCTCTCACAGCTTTTTCGTATCTAGTAGCAAAGATAAATAATAAAGCCATAATTTCTGAATTAGAGTAATGCAGAGTTAGAAGAATTATACATAAGGTTATCAAATTTTACATAAATTTCTCTTTTACCTTTTTTCAACTATATGATGTAAACCATATTATCATTTCTTAATTATTTTGCATGTAAATATTAAATTTTAATTCACTAATGTTTTTGATTTAGATGCTAGCTAAGTACTTTCTAGTGATTTTTCTCCCCACCACTTCATTAAAGTTACTATTTCTTTCTAAGGTAGGGAAAAGTATTTTAGGCTCAAAGGTAAGATAAAATGTTAGAGGAATGTTTTCTTAAAAAGAATAGCTAAAATTATGATGTACATATAAGAAAGGAGGGTGAGGCTCAGCACCTTTGGCTCAGTGGGCTAAGGCGCCAGCCATGTACACCTGAGCTGCTCGTACACCTGAGCTGGCGGGTTCGAATCCAGCCCCAGCCTGCCAAACAACAATGACGGCTGCAACCAAAAAATGGCCAGGCGTTGTGACAGGCACCTGTAGTCCCAGCTACTTGGGAGGCTGAGGCAGGAGACCCGCTTGAGCCCAGGAATTGGAGGTTGCTGTGAGCTGTGCTGCCACAGCACTCTATCCAGGGTGACAGCTTGAGACTCTGTCTCAAAAAAAAAAAAAAAAAAGAAAGAAAGGAGGGTGAAATGGTGTTCTGATATTTCATTAGGCCATTTAGTACTTTCAAAAATAATGATCTCACTTATCTTGTTAGATTTTATTGGAAGTTTAAGTAAATAGTAAGTAAGAGTACTTTGCAAAACAAGCATTACTGTGAAAGTGGCAGGTATTTTTTATTTGTAGAATTTTAACATACACACATTTTATTGACAGAAATACAAATGATAAAGAGAGGAGCAGCACGTTGTACAACAAGTGCTTACTTTATATTAATAATAGAAATCATAATATTCACATAATGATCCTTTAAATTCCTCAGATGGCTTTGGTTCTGTTAACTTGAAGAATTACACAAGTTTTTTAAAGTCCTCCCATCGAGATTTGGGGTCTAATTTCCCACTCCTTAAATTCAAGCTGGCCTTGCACATTGTTTTGGTGAGGGCAGTATATAGGTTTGAACCTGGTCACTAAGACGCTTTGCATTTCATTTTGTTCTTGGAACATCCTAATTATGTGTGTGAGCATGAGAAGGGGCCAGGTAGAGATAGACTAAGACATGTAAGCCACTGTCACCAGCCCTCGGCCCACCTAGCAGCTGTCCAAATACACAGATGTGTGGAGCAGTTGAGATCAGCAGAACCATCTGGTGCATTCATTCCACATTGTCAATTCATGCAGATGTGAGATAAAAGAGTAATGGTGTGTTTAAGTCACTGAGTTTAGCGTGGTGGTGGTTATTCAGGAGAGCCTACTCATACAGAGTACTTTTAAAAAGTACTCATTCTGCAAAACCTAGATGTGTCTGCCTATACCTCCCTAGAAACAAACTCACTTAAAAAAGTAAGGCACACCTCCCTTGTCTACAAGATTTATAGAAGCAATTTATGCTCAGTTGGAAAGATTTTAAGTGTGCTTATAAATAACTTAGACCTTAATGAAGCATGGAACATTGTATGTATTTTAAAGTTTTTGACCAGCTAGAAGCATCATTATTAACATTTGGTTCCCTGCTCTAAGGCCTAAAAACTTTAAAATACTCAATTCAAAGGAAATCGATCTGGTGTGGAAGGTCTTAGCAAGGAAGTGCAGGGGGAAAACTTTATGTGACAAGGATTTATGCTTAGTAAGTCATCATAAGGCAAATGTAAGTAATAAACTAACTGCATACCTTTACTGTACTAACTGGTCCTCTGATTGCTAAATGAATTTACAAATTGCCATGGACATTATCAAACTACCTTTTTAAAATCAATTATTTATGAATTTACAAATTGCCTCAGATACTCTATAAATGCCACTTTAAAATCAATTATTTAGCTGTATTGCCAAATTTCTATTTTTTCTTACAATTTTCAATATTTATAGAAGGGAACAAAATGACACAGATAGCAAACATAATTAGCAATGTTAATAACCTACTTTTCCTCCATTCCAGAGGTGAAGGTTCAGCCCCAAGAAAGTATACTGACTTGCCCTTGAGTGCACTAATATGTCTGCACCGAAGCTTCAGAGAACTGCAGGGAAGAACTGGATCAAGCAAGGAGTATTTATTGTCACAACGATAATAACAGCTGAAACAACAAGGCATGTTTTGAAGAGTAGCTGTCATGCCTGAGGATAAAGTACATCAAGCAAGAGCTCTTGATTACAACTGAAGAAATAGACTCATGTCTTGCCAAGCCTTATATAAGAGTCAAGACGGCTTCAAAAAGCTGTGTGTAGACAAAGGTATGAAGAGAGATTCACACTCTAATTTTCTTATTTTGTGTTTTATACAGTGTCCCCCCTCAGAGATCACACACATGGCTGATACAGACTAGCACAAAGGCTGAATGCTGAGGCCAGAAAGTTAAAAAAAGTGGTGTCTTTGAATAAGATGCTTTTATGCGCAAATCAGCTCTCCCAGGCATGTCACATATTTGCAATTGGTCTCATAATTTTGTATTTCTCAGTAAATTGATTGTGTTGCTGTGTGGCCCAAATATATTTTCCAAAGAAGAAAACTAAACCCCATCAGATAGTTAAGATAATAATCACAAAAAGGCAAAGTCCTATATACAATTTTTTCAAATGCAGATTTTATTTTTTTATTAAGTCATTTGTACATAGATCATGAATACATTTATGCCAATATGGGATTCAATGTGTACAAATTGTAGTGCTTACATCCTACTAATCAACATAGTCTTCACCTCATTTACCCAATTACAGCCTTAAGACATTTGTGTTCTTCATCTGATAGATCCAACTTGTACTTGCAATATGCTCCATAGTAGGTGTAGTCCCCTACTAACTCTCCCTCCCTCTATCAACCCATCTCCCTCCCTTCCCCTCTCTTTCCCTTTCCCTCCTTCATCCTAGGCTATAATTGTCTTTCATTTTTCATATGCAAGTGTGAGTGATTAGTTTCATAGTAGTACTGAGTACATTGGATAATTTGTTTTCATTCCTGAGATACTTTACAAAGAAGAGTATTTTCCAGCTCCATCCATGTAAACATAAAAGAAATAAAGTCCCCATTTTTTTAATGCTGCATAATATTCCATGGTATACATATACCTCAATGTATTAATCCATTCATGGGTTGATGGGCACTTGGGCTTCTTCCACGACTTGGCGGTTATGAATTGAGCGGCAATGAATAATCTGGTGCAAATATTTTTGTTGTCAAATGATTTTTGGTCCTTTGGATATACATCTAGAAGAGGAATTGCAGGATCAAACGGCAGGTCTACATTTAGATCCCTGAGTCTTCTCCAAACTTCCTTCCAAAAGGAACGTACTAGCTTGCATTCCCACCAGCAGTGCAGCAGTGTTCCCTTTTCTGCACATCTACACCAACATCTGTAGCTTTGGGATTTTGTGATGCGGGCTACTCTTACTGGAGTTAGATGATCTCTCAGAGTGGTTTTGGTTTGTATTTCTCTGATGTTTGAAGATGATGAGCATTTTTTGATGTGTCTGTAGACCATGGACCTGTCTTCTTCAGAGAAGCTTCTGTTCATGTTTTTTGCCCACAATGAAAGGGGATCACTTGTGTTTTTCTTAGTAATAAGTTTGAGTTCTCTGTGGATTCTGGTTATTAGACCTTTTTTGGAAATAAAACTTGCAAAAATCTTCTCCCATTCTGAGGGCTGTCTATTTGCTTTACTTAGTGTGTTCTTGGCAGTGCAGAAGTGTTTTAATTTGATCAGAAAAGTCCTATATCTTAAACTGAGTCATAAATAGATATATGAGAAAAATGTCTGAATATTTATTTCATTCATCGTTCCCTATGAAATGTACACATCACTTATATCATGGAGACACCTCACAGGAAGAACCTCATCATTCCTTTAATTTTAGCTTTCTTACAGAGAAATATAGGTTTATACATAGGTTATATGTATATAACCTGTCCTATACATATAGGTTATATAATTCTTCTTATGTTTAATCCAAAACCAAGTCATACATATTTCTCCCATTAAAACATTGACTTTTCCATTGTTTCCCTTTTAATTCACATTTCAGGAAATTGAGGAACAGGTATGGTAACTGCTGGAATGAGGCTCACACTGAGGGAGCCAGAAACCAACCACTTGCTTTTTCCGATTCTCCTCCTTAGAAAAATGAAAACCACAAATCAATGAAAAATTGTAAAAACTACTACTGTTTTCTCCAAAACAAGAAATTTAATCTCAGAAGTGCAAGAGAGCCGTTTCAAAAGATAAGATTACACACGAAATATTTTAGAGAATACCAGTAATATTTTAAAACCCCTTTAAAAATAGTCTTGTACAAGGCCTGACAATTAAGTTTGCAAACTCGTCCTAGAAAAAGAGCTACATACCTCACTGCTGAATATCCCAATGCTCACCTTTGAACTACCCACCTTGGGAGCCCTGCACCCATGCCAGCAGCCAGCCCACACTTCAAAGCAGTTTTGAAACGCTTCTTCTGGAATGGCAATCAGAGCTGTGGTCAAACTGTCCTTAATGTTCTGAATGTCATCAAAATGTCTTCCTTTCAATATCTCCTTTACCTTTGGGTCAGATCAGGTGAGTAGGGAGGGTGTCCCAATACAATTATTTGTTAACTGACTAGAAACTCCCTCCCAGACAGTGATCTCAGTGAGTTCCTTGGGACCATTTTTGGACACACCTCTCTCATGCCACAATTTTCAGTTAACGTTTTCCAGTTTCTCTATCAATGTTTACTTTTTCTGCTGTGCTTCTCATAGTCAGCTGATAATTCTGATGCACAACTAAACAAATTTTGCAATCTTTTCATCAGTTCTGCTCATCACTGGCTGAGCTCTCTCATCAGTGATACTTTCTCTCCCCTTTGAAAAACATTTACTCCATTTGTTTTCTTCAAGGCATCATCCCCCAAAACTTGGACCAATATGATCCTGATTTCATTTCCATTCTTGCCAGATTTAACAAGGAATTTAATGTTTGTTTGTTTGTTTGGTCTAATTCAGACTCTAACAGTCTCACAATGGTACACAAATACAACAATAATGAACAACACTCAACAAGACACTGCCACACATTGACACAAACACATCTGTGCAACACTGACGTTCCATGGTTATAAACTATCTCTGAGTTGTCTGTACAGTGTCACTGATGGGAGAGCTCAGCCAGTGATGAGTTGAACTGATGAAAAGATTGCAACATAAGGGCCACTAGCATAAGCAAAACAGTGGCAAGTTCATGAACTTAATTGTCAGACCTCAAACTTATGGTGATCTTCAGATACTCTTGCTATAAATATTTATAAATTTCTTTATAATAATGTGAAAAAAATTGTTTCAATTTGTAAAAATCAAGTTCATTAATAAAACATGTAGTTGCTGACACTTATTCAATATATATTTAGTATGAAATAACTTTTAAAACTATTTTTTTTGCAACAAAAAAGACTGAAAATCAGATCTCAGCCAAATGTTCAAACTTAGTATAACTAGCAGTGAGACAACTTGATATTATGTAATCAAAGCAATACAATATATGTATACAAAAAATATTTAATCTGAATCTAATTAAAACCTTTAGACTTAACTTCTGGCTAATGAGATATATAGGGAATGGAGAAAGTAGTTAAACACCACAAAAAGGAAACGATCAGCTAAAGCCCAAATGTGGGACATAACACAAAAACAATAGATTTAGACTCTTCAGAAGACAGTATCATGAAAGTCTTTAAAAGGTAGTGGGGATAAGAAATTAAAAGGGACTTCAGAGAAATGATAATAACAATGCAATGTGCGAACCTATTCAAATAAAGAGGAGAAATGCCATAAAAAATATGTGAGCTAGGGTGGCACATGTGGTTCAAAGGAGTAGGGCACCAGCCCCATATACTGGAGATGGTGGGCTCAAACCTGGCCCTGGCCCAAAACGGCAAATACATATATATGTATATATACACACACACATATATACATATATATTTGTATATGTGTGTGTGTGAGCTAAATGGGAACTGCTTCTGTGATTTGGAAATTAGATGGCATTAAAGGATAACTGCTATGTTTTCTGAATTGGATACTGGGATTTTGTTTGTGTAGAGCTATGTACTATTATGAGACACATGCTGCAGTCTTCACAAGGGCTTGAGTTTAAACACATGTGCCTGCAAAATTCGTATGTGGACCCTAAAACCCAATGTCATAGTATTAAAAGATAAGGATTTTGCGAGTGATTAAAATATGAGTGCTCCTGTCCCCATAAATGGCTCGCTTTCCTCCTAACAGTACATCAGAGAGTGATCTGGACCCCGGCTGCCCTTCTCTCTCCTCCGCCAGGTGAGACACAGTGGGCATCTTCTCTGGAGTACAGAGCAGGACGGCCCCTCTAGGAGCAGAGAGGAGGACCCCACCAGACACTGAGCCTGCCAGCAACTTGACTTTGTATTCTAGCCTCCAGAATTGTGGTACACAAATTACTATTTTGTGTGAATTATGCAGTCTCAGGTGTTTTGTTGCACTGACAGAAACGGACTGAGAAAAGGAGTACCAGCAGTCTGCAGCACACTCATGCAGCTTCCTTGTGTGATATTTTCCAGAATACTGTCTATTGATGAACTGCATAGAGAATATATAGATGCTTGCTATGCCATTTTTTCCAACTTTGCCTTGTGCTTAATGATGTTTATAATACATGTTTAGAGTCAAGTATTCTGGGTGTGTGTGCATATATATATCCCTACAAAGGTAAGTAACATTTATTTGAAAATGTTAATAAACTTAACAAATAATATAACTTTTATTTCGAAAAAAAGAATGAAGAATCTATGTAGCAATCCATGAGGCATTGACCTTGAATCTACAACCACATTGCTCAGGTCCCAGTTCCACTGCTTCCATCTTTTCCTCTCATCTCTGTGCTGAGATATTCTCACTTACTTTTGCCCCCCTCTAAGATGTGGGCAGGACAGTTAATCAATGCATTCTTAGTGCAATGTAGGAAATTATTATTCAGGATCCTTTGATTCCATGCTCATCTTAAAACCTTCTGACACCTAAATTTCTTTCTGAAGGGAAAACAGTGGCAGTGGATCTGGTACTCTAAATCACTCAGAAGAAACTTGCCTCTAATTAAAATCAGTAAACTCTATTTATTAGACTCTGTGCATTTTTTGAGTAACTTTAGTCCTTAGAACTGAATCAAATCTGGATTACATAATTAAACTGATTAGATTCGAGAACACTTTGTGGAATTCTGGTGAAACAGCCTCTTTCTTCTCTCCTCTCCTTCTGCCCCAAACATTCATTGAGCAATCTCTGCTTCCCAGGCATGGCGTTAAGAGACAGAATTCAGGCAATAACATGGAATTGTTTATTATTTTTTCACACTCTTCTCCCCCCTCTCTGCCACACTTCCCAGATTATTCATTGACTTGCCAGAGCAAGATATCTCTTAAGCCTAATTTTAAACTTCTTTCTTCTTTTATTCCAGTTATGAGAATGACATAGTTTGAGGAGTAGAAGAATTACTTTGCTGTACTTAACAGAAAAATTTTAGAAAAGGAGGCCCTTCTTACTGCTCTAGTCAAGAGTAGCAAGCCATGCTGAGGAAGGCTGAGGCAGGCTGATGGGGAGACTGTCAGTGTGCCATGGAGTGGTGACAAACCACAGCCACCCAAGCAGGCCCGGGGAGACTGAGTGTGCCTTGATAGTGGAGAGCGGAGAGGCAGAGCTTTTGTTTCTGCTCCATAGCTTATTCATGGATGACAAATATGGCTGACTTGCTTGGCTGCCTACCTAACAGGCATGACTGCCTTCCTTTCTTGCTAGCAGAAGTTTAGTTCTTTACTGGACTGCCATGTGCTTTAGGGGAAGCTAATTTCTTTCCCAGACCTACTGATCTACAGAAAACTCAAATTAACCAATAAGAAAAGAGCAAACAACCCTCTCTATA
>CAUYON010181652.1:0-39900 GCA_963573935.1 Arctocebus calabarensis
ACTTTACCTCTTACATGTTTACATGGATGGAGCTAGAACATATTCTTCTTAGCAAAGTAGTTCAAGAATGGAAGAAAAAGTATCCAAGGTACTCATTCTTACTATAAAACCAATTTATAGCTTTCTTATGAAAGCTATAGCCCAATTATAGTGCAAGAAGAAAGGGCAAGGGGAGAGGGAGGGGAGGGGGAGGATAGGTGGAAGGAGAGTAATTGGTGGGACCACACCTACAGTGCATCTTACAAGGGTACATGTGAAATTTACTAGGTGTAGAATATAAATGTCTTAACACAATAACTAAGAAAATGCCATGAAGGCTATGTTGACCAGTTTGATGAAAATATTTCAAATTGTATATTGCACTTGTTTGCAATGATGCTATCCTACTCAGTCTGAGGCACCCATAACTCATTGCCTGACAGAGAATTACAACAATTATAGTAAGAATAAAGAGAGCAGGACATGGAGTTTATGTAGTCATAATGAAAGATTGAAAAGAGAATGGAGAGAAGCAAATAATGTCCTCTCTGTGTCCTAGGTTAATTAAGGGTCACTTGAGCTAGGGTTGAGAAGAAAATGATGATGGGAGAGTGACCTTGTGGGTAAATAAGAGGAATGGACGGAGGAACTAATACCAGAGAACTGCATGGAAGCTGAGCCAATAATCATCAACCACCAACACTATTTTAATGAAAACAGTGTATCAGTCAAGCTGAGGCACAGTAGGGAGAGAGTCCATCATTGACAAAAGCCTACATATCATCCTTGCATCATCTAACAAATGGACATCACTCATCCTCAAAAGCTTTTTGATTCCCATATGAATTGTCTCTTGACATCTCAAGAAACCAACAGCTCTGTGATATGCAGGGGAGCACCAGTCACAAAAGGAGAACCAGCAGCAGCACATAAACTTGAATGAGACTGAGCAGTAGTTGAACTACTCGAATTGCAAACACTTGGACTGGGTGACTCTACCTATAGATAGAGCTATCCAAATGAGCACCCTTTAAGGCATTCAATCTTAATGAGACTTTTTTTGTCTGTATATTATAAAAGTTCAAGCTGAGTGTGAAGAAAATGATTTTTCTAAGTTGCTTATTTCCCTTCGTAAAATACATCAAGGGGTAAATCACTTCCCCTGAGAAACAAGCTCTGAAATTATAAGACTTGGTTTGTCTTGGAGTTGACTAAAGTGTTCATTAACAACGCCCACTAGAACTCAGTAAATGTGGAGATGAGTTCTAATTCCAGAAAGTAAGCCAAGCATCTGAAACAACAGAAAAAAAGGGGTAATACTTTCGTCAGGGTACATGGTTTCTCTACCAGGCGTCCTCAACCTTTTTTAAATAGGGGGCCAATTCACTGTCCCTCTGACCGTTGGAGGGCCAGACTATAGTTTAAAAAAAAAAAAGAACTATGAACAAATTCCTATGCACACTGCACATATTTTATTTTGAAGTAAAAAACAAAACAGGAACAAATACAATTCACACTGAAGCATATGGCCTGCGGGCCGTAGTTTAAGGATCCCTGCAATATTTATATGCTGTTCTCACAAGACAGTGCCTTTTCTTAGGTACTAAATGCTATTGCCTTTATAAGCAAAGGTTAAAAGTTCTAGTCAGACCCTGTGTCCCAGTTCATTCTTCTCCTATAATTTCTAAGCAACTTAAAACCACACACTCTTTTTTTTTTTTTTTTGAGACAGAGCCTCAAGCTGTCATCCTGGATAGAGCGCCATGGCATCACAGCTCACAGCAACCTCCAATTCCTGGACCCAAGCAAGTCTCCTGCCTCTGCCTCCTAAGTAGCTGGGACCACAGGCGCCCACCACAACACCCAGCCATTTTTTGGTTGCAGTCGTCATTGTCGTTTGGTGGGCCCGGGCTGGATTCGAACCTGCCAACTCAGGTGTACTTGGCTGGTGCCTTAGCCGCTTGAGCTGTAGCCCAGCCCCACACACTCTTCTTAAGCTCCATCCCTCAAATTTAAAAAAACACATAGAAATCTGAGGTCAACAGTAGTATATCTATCTATCAAGGAATTTTCTCAGAGAGAAAAAAATGATGTAGTAGTTTTAAAAAAACAAAATAGGCAATGATCTTGTAATCAACCTGTTGAACAAAGAATATAAGAAAGGATTTGGGCCTTCTCACCTAACAAGACATCTGTGTACTCCTCAATGCTTATGATGAGACTAGGTGTCTATGTGGTAGTTAGCTAAAAAAGATAGTTCCTAGTAATAAACTAGAGCTGAAAGACCCAACAACAACCACAGTCATCAATTCCTAAATGGAACATTGTTACTCTGGGTAAATACAGAGGGGATGTAAATATGCGTGATATAGATGCTAGCTAAGGGCAGACAGACCACTCCTAATAAATTTCTGGGTATCTTTTACAACCTTACCAAACTAGCTATTCCAAACACAACAGCTATATTGCCTAACTTAAATAGGCTAAGTTATTAAGTCTTTTTTTATTTTTATTTATTTATTTATTTTTTATTAAATCATAGCTGTGTACATTAATGCAATCATGGGGTACAATGTGCTGGTGTCATATATACTCTGAAATATTTTTCACCAAACTGTTTAACATAGCCTTCATGGCATTTTCTTAGTTATTGTGTTAAGACCTTTATATTCTGCATTTAGTAAGTTTCATCTGTACCCTTCTAAGATGCACCATAGATGTGGTCCTACCAATTACCCTCCCTCCACCCATCCTCCCCCCTCCCCTCCCCACCCTTACCCCTTTCCCCATATTCTTGTGCTATAGTTGGGTTATAGCCTTCATATGAAAGCTATAAATTAATTTCATTGTAGGGCTAAGTACATTGGATACTTTTTCCATTCTTGAGATACTTTGCTTAGAAGAATATGTTCCAGCTCCATCCATGTAAACATGAAAGAGGTAAAGTCTCCATCTTTAAGTAATTAAGTCTTAACAAAATGAGGAGGAGTTGCTGCCATGGCAGCAAGCTATAAACACAGTCAAAATGGTGGTAAGGGCTTAAAGAAAGTTCTGGGAGGAACACGGAACATAGGTCAAACATCCAGAAAAAAGCTAAATGGAAGTCATGGTAAAGAATGGATGATATTTTCATCAATGAATTTAAAGTTGGAAAAAGAATTATAGACTTTAAGAGCTGGAAAATATCTGAGCCATTATCTAACCAAGTCTCTCTTTTTTAATATGTAAAGAAATTGAGACCCAGGAAAGTTGTTATTTACTCAGTATCACATGAGTTTTCTATTCTTTCTTTTTTTTCTTTTTTTTTTCCCTAGAGACAGAGTCTCACTTTGTCCCTCTTGGTAGAGTGCCATGGCATTATCACTCATAGCACCTTCAACTCCTGGGCTCAAGTGATTCTGTTGCCTCAGCCTCCCAAGTACCTGAGACTACAGGCGCCTGGCTATTTTTTTCAGAGACAAGGTCTCGCTCTGGCTCAGGCTGGTCTCGAATCTGTGAGCTCAGGCAATCCACTTGCCTTAGGCTCCCAGAATGCTAAGATTATAGGTGTGAGCCACGAGACCAGACCACATGAGTTTTTTTGTTTCCTGTTTAGATTTTTACCACTATTTCAACCTCTTCTGCATGAGCGGGAAGATAGAGATTTTAGCCTTCTAAATATTTTTTATAGTCTATAAATCCTTGTTTAATGAGGGATACCATGTATATAATAAAGTCTGGCCTCTTAGGCTTCCTTCCTTGAAAGCCAACTTTTCCTTCCAGTTCTTATATGCCACACAAAACAGATGTTAACACAATGCATTGCTCTTCATGACTTTATAGAGGAAGTAATGGGTAGCCAGGGCTTTCAGCAAATCATTTTGTTGCTCCAAAGATGAAGGAAGAGTCTTACAAACTTTACCCTTTGGGGAAGGTTAAAATTCACTCCTGGAGGAAGATGAAGGGCTAACATGCTACAAAACAAGTCTAATTAGGCCTGCTGATGACATAGAAGGCTCATGCTATATGGTTGTAAATAGGTGCACTAAAATCCAGATGAATGATACACAAATATCAAGCGAGGAATCAATGTGAGGTTGTTCTATGAGTAAGCTTCATCTCATTTTTAGTGATATAAATGCCCTTCATTCTTTGGGGAAAGAGTTACTGAGCACCTACTCTGAGCCAAGCACTACTTTAGACGTAAACATATGATGGTGAAAAAGCCAAAGTCCAGCCCTTCCTCCCTCATATACGAAGTGTGATCATCCCACCACCACCACCCCCAACTCTCACTCAGCATCCTATGTCTTTGTAGGTTTCTCCTTTCTCCCTTTAGGTTTGCTTCCAGCATCAACACATGAGCCCAGACCTTCAATATCTCATGCCTAAACCAGTTTTCTAACAGATCTCCCTGTCTGCTTTCAACCTAAAATGTACACTGTGACCCAATTGTATTTTTAAAAATCCCAAGTTATTCTGGTTGGTTCAATTCTCAAAACCTTAAAATGGCTCCACAAGCCCATCTCAGACTCTTTCAGCCAAGTTCTGGCTCCACCTCTCTGTCCAAACTAAATCAACAGGAATACTACTTAGAAGCAATTTTGAACAGTGTTAATGTTTTTGACCACATATAAGTTTACACTAAAGAAAAGATTTATGAGACAAGCAGTTCTTTCATTTGTGTGGTTTAAGTTCCTATATAAAAGTTATTTTAAATCAACATAATATAAATAGACTTTAATTTTCCCACATAAACAATATTTTCATAGAGAGTTTCACTCTTGACTAAGAAGCAAATGCTCAACACTATAATGGAAAAAGTACTGTAAGTCAAAACAATATAAGTAAGATGTTATTTTCTGTAGAAATAACTATACTTCCAACCAATCATTTACTAAGCAACCCTCTGCAGAAACCACAATCACCATATATTATCAACTATAAGCCATCTACCTGTGTCCTGTGAAATATAAGCTTTTCTCAAGTATATGTAAGTAATCAAGGTAATCAATCAAAATAATACATTCAATGTGATATGGCATCAATACGTATTACACACACATTTCTTGGTAACTTTCATTTTATTTTCACTATAGCAAATTTGAAGGTGAGATATACCTTCACCAAGGATATAGAATTTAAGAGGATTAACTTGGGTCAATTTTAACAGCATTTTTGAGAGAAATCTACAGCAGCTTGCAACACTTTTTTTTTGAGACAAAGTCTTACTCTGTCCTCCTGGGTAGAATGCCATGAAATCATCTTTGCTCACAACAACTTCAAACTCACAGGCTCAAGTAACCCTCTTGCCTCAGTCTCCCAGCAGCTGGGACTATAGGCGCCTACCACTATACCTAGCTAGTTTTTCTATCTTTAGTAGAGATGGGGTCTCACTCTTGCTCAGGCTGGTCTTTAACTCCTGAGCTCAGGTGATCCTCCTGCCTCAGCCTCCCAGAGTGCTGGGATTGCAGGGGTGAGCCATGGCACCCAGCCTAATTGCAACATTTTTTAGTCATAATGATATGAAGAAATTTAAATTGTTTCTACCATTTTTTATTTCTCTCCAAAAAAAGTTCTTATAGTAGTACATTTAGGATCAGAGATTAGATTAAGTCTTTGTGTGTTTGAAAACGTTCTTGAACAGCAGTAATGCAATAATCCTAAAATATGTAGTACATAAAGTTGGTCTGTCAGATTAATTTTTGATTTCTTACCATTTCTTACTTCATAGTACTAAAAAGACCCAAAGTGTGATGGGCAAAACCAATCCCAAAGAACCTAATATTAAGTTTGATTTGAACCAAGTGAAATAAGTCTCCCTGCCTTACCCATAATTGAGTTGTTGGCTGATGGCTATAAAATGTAGATAGTCCTCAACATGTAATCAGTTATTTAAGTGAATTTTAATAGCCCATGTCCTTGGATTTAGTGGGTAATTTTTTCCACAAACATATGAAACTGGAAAATAGAAATGTTTTGTTCTAGTGTATACCAAAGGCCTTTAAAATATGTATGCCTGTGGCTCAAGAGGCTAAGATGCCAGCCACATACACCTGAGCTGGTGAGTTGGAATCCAGCCCGGGCCCGCCAAACAACAATGACAGCTGCAACCAAAAAATACCCAGGCGTATGGTAGGCGCCTGTAATCCCAGCCAAACAACAATGACAGCTGCAACCAAAAAATACCCAGGCTTATGGTAGGCGCCTGTAATCCCAGCTACTTGGGAGGCGGAGGCAGGAGAATTGCTTGAGCCCGGGAGTTGGAGGTTGCTGTGAGCTGTGATGCCACAGCACTCTACCTAGGATGACAGCTTGAGGCTCTGTCTAAAAAAAAAAAAAAATGTATGCCTGTTGATCAGTAACAGATTTGGCAATTTCGCTTATAGTGAATTTTTTCCTAAGAAAATAAAGATGCAAGGAAATATACAAAGGTGTAACTATAAGAATGTTTATCATGACATCGGTTATAACAATGAAAAAAAGGAAATAATGCCAGGTTCAGTGGCTCACACCTGTAATCCTAGCACTCTAAGAGGTTAAGGTGGGTAGATCTCCTGAGCTCAAGAGTTGTAGACCATCCTGAGGTAGAGCAAGACCCCATTTCTAAAAATAGCCAGGTGTTGTGGTGGGCACCTGTAGTCCCAACTACTTGGGAGGCTAAGGCAAGAGAATCGCTTAAGCCCAGGAGTTACTTGGGGGTTTTTTTGTTGTTTGTTTTTTGAGACAGAGTCTCAAGCTGTCACCCTGGTAGAGTACCATGGTATCATGGCTCACAGGAACCTCCAACTCTTATGCTCAAGCGATCCTCTCACCTCAGTTTTTCTATTTTTAGTAGAGAGGGGGTCTCACTTTCAGGCTGGTCTTAAACTCCTAAGCGCAAGCAATCCACCTGCCTCGGCCTCCCAGAATGCTAGTATTGTAGAGGTGAGTCACTGTGCCCAGCCAAGCCCAGGAGTTTAAGGTTGCTGTGAGCTGTAACACCATGGCACTCTACCAGGGCTGACAAAGTGAAACTCTGTCTCAAAAAAAAGGAAATAATATGAGTGTCCATCAATAAGGAAATAATTAACATATTAAGGATGCATTCAGGTAATGCAAGACAGTATTAGCCTGGGTCCCAGCTAGAAAGCAGAGGCCACAGGTATGCATGTAGATAGTGTATTTTAGGAGTATAACCCAAGGAAAAGTAGCGAAGGACCAGAAGGAATAGAATAGGGAAGAAAGAAAATCACTATTAAGGTGCACTATCAAACCAGAAATTAATAGAAACTGGATTTTGATCCAACTAGGGGGTCTAAGGCCTCTAACTGTGCCCCTCTGAATTATCAGCCTAAGAGATAGAATTGGGGAACATTCACCAACTGGCTCCCATCCCCTGTTAGCCAAGTGTTTCCCCCCTGAGCATTAAGACCCTCACACTCCCAGGGCTGCACAAATTCTAGTGATAAAAGGGTCTCCACTGGTTTTCCACTTAGGGCATGAAGTGCCCAGAGCAGAAGCTGACAAAAACATGGTGCATCTAAAGCAGGTAACACCTGTACAGTGACCAGAGTCACACTGGGGCTGAGAGGATGTGACTCATGAGAGCAAGAAACATCCAACATAAATACTACTTGCCACAAAAGTAATGATGTGGTTCTATCTTGATAAGAGAGTAATACAAGTTATAAAAGGCTATGAATAGTATAATGCTGTTAGTTTTAGTTAGCTAGTTTTATTTTCTAGTAATGGAGTCCCTCAAGGTAGCTTTTCAAGGAAAGCGGGTGGTTTAATGAAATAATCAGCAGAACAATAAGGGAAATGGAGATCTCAGAGGAACCATGGCACAGACATCCCTGGGCACGGAGTGGGATGGAGGGGGATGTAGAAGCCACCAAACATGGAGGCAGTTCAAATAGTGGGTACTCCCTCCATCTCACTCTCACTCACAACCCACTTCTGCTATTTTCTCATGCTTAGCCGGCCCCCTCAGTCTATCTTCTCTATGTTTGAGTCTCTGCTTCCTTATCTGAGGCAAGGTTTCTTCTTCACAGCCTTGGGGTATATGCACACTTCCCAGCAGAGTTCTCAAGTAGCAGCTCCCACTGTAATCTTCCCTCTTGATTTTTCCCCCAGATGTATTCTTCTCTCAGTGAATGTCTCCATTGAACACAGGTCATGTCGTTGCCCTGCTTCAAACCCTCCATGGCTTTTCAGTGCACTTAGAACAAAATCTGAGCTCCTGACCAACCAGGAGCATCACTACTCTAGAACATTAGGCATCTCCACCTTCATGCCACCCCACCCCACCCTACTGCCACTCACTCCTCTCCAAACAACCATGCCAAGCTTGTTCCTACTTGAGGGCCTTTATCCTTGCTGCCCTGGCTGCCTGGAATACAGTTCCTGGCTTTTCACCTTATTCAAGTCTCAGTTCAACCATCAGCTTAGAGAAGCCCTCTCTGCTGAACCTAGCTAAAGGACCTCACTGTCTCAACAAATCACCCTGCTTTAATTCTTTCAGAGCATTTTTCATCACCTGAAATTACCTTGTTTGTTTTATTGTCTGTTTTTCTTTTCTTTTTCTTTTCTTTTTTTTTTTTTTTTTTGAGACAGCCTCAAGCTGTCGCCCTGGGTAGTGTCGTGGCATCACAGCTCACAGCAACCTCCAATTCCTGGGCTCAAGCAAGTCTCCTGCCTCTGCCTCCCAAGTAGCTGGGACTACAGGTGCCCGCCACAACGCCCAGCTATTTTTGTTTGGATTGCAACCGTCATTGTTGGTTGGTGGGCCCAGGCTGGATTCAAACCCGCTAGCTCTGGTTTACATGGCTGGCGCCTTAGCCCGCTGAGCCACAGGCGCCGAGCCTATTGTCTGTTTTTCTTTGCTTTCTGCAGTCCCCTGGACAGTGTTGGGCATATATTAGATACTAGTGACTAACCATAGCTGAACAACTGGATGAATGCCTGGTATTCATGATACAAGTTCCCCAGAGGAGAAAGCTGATTGGACTCGCTTGTTCTTTTTACCAAATCACTTCATAGTCATTGGCCAATTTATGACCGACCCTTGAGCCAAGAGCCCTTTTGTAATTCATTAAGTTATATAACAAGACAGGCGTAGGCCACATTATCCCACCCCTTCAGCAGGAGTGATGGGCAGACAAGCAGAGTAAGCAAAAGCTCTTTTTGGTGTATAATCTTTTAAAAACCTGTAGACCCAAATTCAACCAGTTTCAAATAAATATTAGAGCAATATTTTTGCACTCCTCAAAGAATATTAAAAGAGAATCCAAACACGTAACCCAGAGAAAAACATTAAATTCTTTTCTTTCTTTTTTAGAGACAGAGTCTCACTTTATTGCCCTTGGTAGAATGCCGTGGCAACACAGTTCATAGCAACCTCCAGCTCCTGGGCTTAGGGGATTCTCTAGCCTCAGCCTCCCAAGTAGGTGGAACTATAGGCACCTGCCACAATGCCCAGCTATTTTTTTGTTGCCATTTGGCCAGGGCCGAGTTCAAACCCGCTACTCTCGGTATATGGGGCCAGCACCCTATCCACTGAGCCATAGGCACTGCCCAACATTAAAATTTCTCATCTGGCCATTTCATTCTCAGTCTAGTGAAATTCACTGGAGACTCTCTTTTTCCCAAGAAACCCTTCATATCCATGCTGTTTTCTCTCTATCTCTTCCTTCTCCTACTGCTTCTTCCTCATCCCTCATTCCTCTCACCCTTAAACAGATTTTCTCCCACCATGTGATGTCCATTATGTGTAGTGTCCTAAGAAGTATAGAGTGCCTTCCTCTTTCACTCTTCTTTTCTCAAAGAAAACTCATCCAATTCCTGTGGTCTCTCTGTTGCCTAGTTCCTTCTTCATCTTCACTGGGAAGGTTGGGTAGGAGCCTTTATAAAGTTACCTGTTAATAACTGTTTTTGTTCCCACTATACAGGGCCCATATAGAGGGCTCATATTCAGCTCCTATGTCCCAATACAGTAGAGCTGGTTATTTATGGAAGACATCTACTCTGATTGGTAGATGAATGTGTCGTTTAATTTGTTAAATATTTTTTAACATCAGTTGTGTATATACATGCATAAATACATACATGCTCACATGCATATACATGCATATATGTACTGTGCATTTATGGAGAGGAAGAAGAGATGTAGAAAATAGAGGAAAAATCAGCGAACAAGAATCCAGACCACAGCCAGTGGAGGAAGCTATAATTCTCACTGCAAAAACAAATACACAGGTTATGTACACAGCAGCAATACACACACACAGAAGAACTTCCTTCAGCCCAACACCAGAAATAACTCTCTCCCATTTGATCTAAATATAGAATGTGGTTAGCAAAAGGAAAGGAGAATTTAAAGAAATTAATTCTCTCCATCTCCAAAGAATGTGCATTTTCCAGGAGAAAGATGTGGAAAAATAGCTCATTAATACATCTTTCTATAATATATCAAAGCAGTCAGGTACTCAAACCCTCATAATTAAATATATGAGAGACAGAAAACATAAAGCTCTCACAATAGCATGGACTTTAAAAATTGTCCCAGACCATAAGCAATCTGAGGGAGATCTTTCTTATTCATCTTTGCATGTCCCAGAACATAATAAATACATTAGTAAATATTCTATCAAAATCTTGAGTGCTTTTATTAAATACAAGTTAGTTGATATCTGCTGGTTTTGTCCCTATTTTTATCATGACTCTCCTTAATCATCACCTCTCCTTAATGGAACTGCTTTTCCACCAACCTTGGGCCATGTGGTTTGGATGGTTTGTCACACTGTTAAATCCAGTGAGAGCTATGACTAGGCTAAATTAATCAGCAGATTCAATCTTCTCACATGAAGTAATTGATTCAAGTATGGGCATATGACCCAATTCAGGCCATTGACAGCCAAATGCAGGGTTTTTGCTCATCTGCTAAGGGTGAGAGGTCCTCATCCCCAAGAGATTAGGAGGCTTGGGGTGAGAAATCTTGGCTTCAGCCTTCTTAGAACCATGAAGATTCTGTCTAAGAATGAGGCCAATATATGGAAGAGGGGGAAATTGAAACCAGGCCCATTCCTGGAGATGTTTCTAAAGCACCTGTGTCAAGCAACAGGTAAACCAGCCTCTTTACTGGATGTGCTAGTTACAAAAGGCAGCACATTCTCTTCTTGATTAAATCCATTTAGGTTGAGCTTTCCTCACTTTTAACCTAATGAAACTTAATTGATACACTGCTTGCAACAAATATACACCCTTTCATGTCTATGCTACCCTCCAAGAATACACAGAGAGCAGAACCCATCAGAAACAAGCCTTGCCAATAAATTATTCTGTAAGGAGATCATACCTGGTTTGGGCCACTCTGGACCCCTAAATCTTGAGTTTAATTAATTAAGTTGGATCTTTACCATAGAAATATTAAAGACCTTATAAGATTCTTAATTCCAGAACTTTATAAAGACAGACTTGTTAAGAATGATAACCTACCTTACAGAATAAGAACTATAAACATGTTACTAGACAGTTAATGTAAATAGTTACGTACCAACTAAAAATGGAATTCTAATGCCAAATTTTCCATTCCAACCTCACTAGGGAGCTACCAAAAGCAATCTCTGTTTTTGTCCAGATTTCTCTTCTTTGCATTGTCCAGGCCAGTCTTCTGCCTCTTTCTTATTAGGTACAGAGTAGGGCCATTGCTTCTCTGTATCAGGCCCTTATTCATGTCCTCTGCAGTTGTTTGCAGTCTCTATCCACAGTGCCTCCAAATTCACTTTAAAATACCAAGTCCTTATTAATATCACTGCTAAAAAGGTCTCACCAGGCTTTCCTAGTACTTCAGACAATTTTTAGCTCTATAGTTCTTCCCAATTTAAAAACAAAATGAATTTCACAAACAGAATTGAAATGTCAAATTTTACTACCATCTGGATTTAAAGACTGCAAGAAAAACTAGGTTTGGGTTGTTTTATTTTTGTAGCCAAAGTGAATGTATTACAGTACATTTGTTTTCAGACCATTTACCTCTCTATCTCTATGCATTTCACTCCAGGGGAATAAGGTATTCAAAAGAAAAAGAGGAAACCATCCAGAAAATTCTAAGAGGACTCTATAAAATTTGGTAGTTGCATCTAATATAATGGAAGAAAAATCTTCCAATTCCTCTTCATCATCATCATGAGGATAAACCCGATCTGCTCACTGCACTGAATTTAGAACCGTCAATGTGAGTTAACAACTTGGCTCTGCTCCTCTGGGGGCTTACAATCTGATATATGCACAAACATAAAGGATATACAGGCAACTTAACAAAGGCTTTATGGTCCATCCATTTAAAGCACAAAGCAGCTCCAGTGCCTCCAGAGTAGGAGAAAGAATGGCAGCTGCTAAGATGGGCAGGTGGGATAAATCTGACCTGGAAGAGGGCTGACAGTCTCCTGGCAGCAAGGACATCACTTCAGGGAAGAGCCCAGGGCTGTGTTACATGCAAAAGGTCACAGTGTAATTTCAGAAATTAGAAGAGCACCTATAGCAAGCATCAATCAGCTCTCTGAAGAACCCCAAAAGAGTCAACCAACTAAAGACTGGTCATTTAGAGAATGGAACCTTAGATCCTGAGAAGAATGATTTGGCTTGGATGACTTACAAGAAGCAAAGCCAGGGTCTGTGCCTCAAATTGTAACATTGACTTTTGGTCAATATTCCCTGAATGGGAACCTGGTTACTCCCCAACTTCAGGCAATCCTTATAAACTCATTTATTTAGCCCCAACAAATGATCCTACTAAGTACCACAAATTGTACTAGATTCTGGGAATAGAGCAGTAAAGACAGACAAGATTCCTGTAAGTTTTTTAAATTTTGTGTATTTTATTGTGGCAAAATATAAAACAGAAAATTTGCCATTTTAGCCATTTTAAGTGTGCAGTTTGGTGGCATTAAGTTCATTCACAATGTTGTGCAACAATCACCCCTATTCAGCTCCAAAAACTTTTCCAACTTATAAAACTGAAATTCTATATCCATTAACAATAACTACCCCCTGTTCCCCTCTCCCTCCCAACCTTTTCTGAATATAACTACTTTACCTCATACAAGTGAATCATACAATATTTGTCCTTTTGTGTCTGGCTTATTTCACCTGGTATAATAGCTTCACATTTCATCCATGTGTAGCAAGTGTCAGAATTTCCTTTCTTTTTAAGGCTGAATAATTCTATTGTATGTATATACCACATTTTGTTTACTCATGTCATCCATCCATGGATGTTTAGGTTGTTTCCACCTTTGGGCTATTAAGAACGAATACTACTACGAATATTAGTGTAACATTAGCTGTTTGAGTCCCTATTTTTAATTCTTTTGGGTATATCCAGAAGTGGAATTGCTGGATCATATCATAAGTCAATTTTTAATTTTTTAAGGAACTTCTATACTGTTTTCCATAGCAGTTGCACAATTTTACATCCCTACCAGTATACCAGTTTCTCAACAGCCTTGTCAGCATTTGTAATTGTCTGGTTTTTTATTTCATTTTATTTTAATAAAACCAGTCTACTAATGTTTGTAAAGTGGTATATCATTATGGGTTTGATTTGCACTTCCCTAATAATAAGTGCTATTTAGCATTTTTTTATGTGTTTAGTGGTCACTTGTACATCTTCTATGGAGAAATATCTATTCAAGTCATTTGCCCATTTTTTAAACTAGGTTTTGTCATTGTTGTTGAGTTTTAGGAGTTCTTTATATATTCTAGAATATTAACCCATTATCAGATAAATGATTTACAAATATTTTCTGCCATCCCATGAGTTGCTTTTTCCACTCTTTTGATCATGTCTGTCTTAATCTGTGTACCTATAAATGAATACCTGACATTGGGTAATTTATAAAAAAAAAAAGGTTTATTGGCTTATAGTTTTGCTGGCTGGAAGACTGGGCCTCTGGGGAAAGCCTAAGGCTGATTACCTCCTGGGGGAAGGGAAGGAAGAGCCAGAGTGTGCAGGATCATGCAACAAGAGAAGCGCTGAGTCAGTGAACAGTGGCCAAGGTATCTTGTTCTTCTGGGGCTACAGTCACACAAACTCTGTCTTCAGGTTCAGGGTCAGGGGCATGTCAAGCAGCAATAAGTAGTAGAAATGGTGTTTTTGCTACAATAATTTTTCAGTAAGGAAACCAACACAATAAACCGGATGATAAAGTCATTGAAGAATGATGAGAGATAGCAAAGAGATTCTGGAAGGTGACATTTTATTAAGAGAGATATTAGGTGGTAAATTCTAAAGACAGGAGCTCATTGGACTTAGGTTTTCAAAGTCAGAAAAAGGACAGATGGTTTAGAAGGATCAATAGGAAGCAAAAAGTTATCTACTTCACCTACATGCCTTGAAGCAAATGAGGGGTTGAAGGGAAAGACATCTTCTGCTTGAAAGGAAACTGTGCCAGAGAGCAGTTTCACAGGGAACAGCCATGTCTCAGTTAGAGAAGGGCAAGCAAAAAGCCATAGAAGAGTCTTGGAACCTAGAAGAGTTTTCTGATAGAAAAACCAAGAATTCCAGGGTGCAGTGGAGGAGTTTGAGATTACAGAGAAGCATAGAAGACATAGGCAGAATGCAGGATATAGGAGGAAACCTGCAATAAGCAACATGTGATAATCACCTAGGAGGGATGGACTTCCGGTGCCAACTAAGGTTACTGGAATGTAGGGTGTGTTGTGAGCAGTCCTGGAAGCCTAAAGGAAAGTCAGTACCCAGTGTCATCAGTATTTAGGTAGGAGGCGTGGGGTCATTGTTTATTCCTCCATTTCACCATGGGTGTCTGGGGAATGGAAGCTGGCCTCCAAGGGGAACAACTCAGCATGGGCCGAGGCTGCCCAGTGAGCAATGCTGGCTGGGGAGAAGCTGCCTCCTTGGAAGCACTACCTGCTGTTGTGACGTCCAGACGCTAGTCTCTCCTACACTGCAGTGTTGTCACAGCCTGAGCACCAGTGTGGCCACTGGTTGCTCCCCTGGGTGGGAGGTGCAGACAGAAGGGCAATAGTCTGTCTTGGAGCAAAAGTTTTACAGCAACTGGAAAATGAGACCAAATGTATAGTTGAGGTCAAGAGGGGCCATTAGTCTTCCCTTGTGGAGGGGAAAAAAGGATTATAGTTGGTTTCGGTTCTTTGCTTTTGGTGTTTTGTTTTGTTTTTGTCATCTGGAATTCTAGCCTCATTTATAACTAAGTTTCTTTTGCTCCATTTTTCAGGCTCTGCTACCCTCAGTTGCACCTCTTTGAACCCCAGAAAAGACCCTTTCTTCCTTGACCATTATTCCAACAAATGATACAGCTAGGCATGACTCAACTGCCTTCATGCAACATTTCAAACAAACTCCAGTGAGACTTGAGACGACTACTGCTCTCCTATCACTCTTAGTTCCCATTTCCACCACGAGAAAACAAACAAAAAAGAAGTAGACAAAGACATATGACACACAGATAATAGATAGAGATAGATTCGATAATAGGTAAATGAGAGAAGAGAAGAGAAGGGGAAAAAGAGGAAGAAAGAGGAGAGAAATAGATATGGGAAACCCTTCAAATGCTGGTGATATGTCTAGGTATTCTTTGGAACAATTCAGTCCTATAATCTTCTAAGAAGGATAATCTTATTCAGAAACCTAATTGGCAAAAATTAAAACTAATTTTCTAATTCCCCAACTTCTATGTTCAAAAACTTAGCACAACTCCCAGACAAAAGCAGCCTTCAAGTAGGAAAGGCCCAGAGAAATCGTTTCAAGGCCACTCTGGAGCTGTCTTCCTACCCTCTGAATCAGAACTTATCTTTAAAATCCAGGTAAAAGAATCAGTTTGGAGTCAAAGTATGAGCTCTGGGAAGAAGATCTGCCTTAAATAGAAGCTGAATTCTGATCTTGTCTGGAAAACAGCTTTTTATATCAGGGTTAATCTCCTAATAATGAGGAGGAACTGGCATCCTCTCTCAGAAGGACCATCAAGGGGTTGTGGTATAACTCAAGCAGAGAGTTAAGAGCACAGTGCCGAGGACAATCACTCAAGGAGCCATCACTTAGAATACCCTAGTGAATTTACTCCTCAGTAGCCTATAAGACTTTCTCTTTAAATAAGTACAGTGCTTTTTTTCTTTGTTCATTTCAGAAACTCAGCTGGGAAAGTATAGACACAGACTAGATCTGCAGTCTTCAATCCCAGGCCTCAGACCAGTACCAGTCCCTGGCTTGTTACGAACTGGGATGCACAGCAGAAGTGACTGCGAGGCAGTGAGTAAAGCTTCATCTGCATTTATAGCCATTGCCCATCCCTCACACCACTGCCTGAGCAATGGCTCCTGTCAAATCCCCACCCTGGTCCTTGTAAAAATCCTGTCACTCACATCACCATCTAAGCTCCCTCTCCTGTCAGATCCCCCCTCCCCACCCACATCCACGGAAAAATTATGTTACAGGAAAATGGTCCCTGGTGCCAAAAAGGTTACGGACCACTGGCCTAGATCATAAGTTCTCAAACTCTGATGCACTATGGACTCCTCCAGAAGAGAATCATCACAACTGTTAACCCCCAGGACCCGGGTATCCTACTACTAGGCATCTACCCAGAATAAAAAAAAAAAATCCTTTTATAATAAGGACATTTGCACTAGATTGTTTATTGCAGCTCAGTTTACAGTAGCCAGAATGTGGAAACAAACTAAATACCCACCAACCTCACTTCACCCTCATGTGTGATCTCTGGGAAGTGATGTTTCCATTCCCACTTTGCAAATGAAGAAGCTAAAGCAAAAGAAAGTTAAATAGTTTAACCAAGTCATTCCATGAATACGTGACACGGCTGGTCTTATGTACAGGAAATCTAATGCCAGATCCTATGTGGTATCAACTCCATGAACACCACCCTATCACTTGTCACCATAGCAGGGTTCTGCAATTCAGAAGAAAATGAGTTATTTTGAAAATTGGTTTGTTTGGGGAAAATTTTCCTCCAAATCTAAGTTATTTTCTTATCGAACTCTGCACACACATACACACACACACAATTCTGCACACACATACACACAATTCTGGCATGGCAATTTTCTAAGCAAAATGGGAAATTTTTAAAATTCTAAAGCATTTCAAAGAATGTTAAATTACAAAAAAACAAAAGGTGAGAATTGCTCCTCCAAGACCCAGAATTATTTATATAGCTACCACAACTTCCAAAACAATGTTGAAGTATGATGACATTTGTTCCATTAAAAAAAAAAAAAACTCTTTTGACCCTTTCAGGTTCATTGTTCCTTGATTAGTCAATCCAAAGTAAGCACTCCAGGCATTGTTGCACAATTGCTCTATGCTGTATTCCAAAATATTTATATGGTATGACACACTTGAGCTATGTTTGCTTACAGCAGTTAGGTTTAGAACCACTTTAAGTAATACACAGATCTGTAATCCAGCCAGTGCTCCAATAAGACTTTTTCAGGACTCCCATCTCACCCCTTTCATCTTCTCTCAAATCTCTGTTTCTGTCATCCACCTGTGTCTCCTTTCTACTTGTGCCAGCTTCATCTAAATGTACTTTAGCTACTGATCATTTTTTTAAAAAATGAATTGTTTCAGGTAATTTGAGGGAAAAAAGGTTACAGTGTTTGTATTTTTTAGATAGAGCCTCTCTTATAATTGTGTCCTGCTCCTTAGAGGTGTACCGTACCTCCTAACATTGTGCCCATTAAGTGGGAGCATACCCATCTTACTCCCTCCTTCCTTCTTTCCTACCCCGTCATTCCCCCACTCCCACCTTAAATTTTTCTCTTGTGTGGGCATGTATTAGATTGTCTACTGGCTTCATATTAGTATTGACTACATTAGATTCTTGCTTCTGCATTCTTGTGATACTTTACTAAGAAGAACGTATTTCAGCTCTACCCGGGTTAATACAAAAGATGTAAAGTCTCCATCTCTTTTTTTTTTTTAATTAGGCATGTTAAATGGTAATTCTCCATCTCTTTTAATGGCTGAATAGTATGCCATGGTATACATATATCACAGTTCGTTAATCCATTCCTTGGTTGGTGGGCATTTAGGTTGTTTCTACATTCTGGCTGTTGTAAACTGAGCTGCGATAAACTATCTAATGCAAATGTCCTTATGATAAAAGCATTTATTTTCTTCTGGGTAAATGCCTAGTAGTAGGATTGCAGGATCAAATGAGAGGTCTTTTGCATTCTTTGAGGATTCTCCATACTTCCTTCCAAAGAGGCTGTATTAGTTTGCCATCTCACAAATAATGAAAATGTGTTCCCTCTCTCCATCACCAACTGCAGCTTTTGGACTTTGTCATGTGGGCTATTCTCACTGGGGTAAGGTGGTATCTCAGGGTGGTTTTGATTCGTATTTCTCAGATGATCAGGGAAGATGAACATTTTTTCAAATGTTTGTTAGCCATTCATCTATCTTCATCAGAGAAGGTTCTGTTCCTATATCTTGCCCAGTGGTAGATAGGATTGTTTGCTCTTTTTTGTTGATTAGTTGAGTTCTCTGTAGATTCTAGTTATCAACCCTTTGTCAGATTCATATCCTGAAAATATCTTTTCCAATTCTGAAGGTTGTCTTTTTACTTTATTTGTTGTGTCCTTAGCTGTGCCGATTTTCAGCTTAATTAAGCCCCATTAGTTTATTTTTGTTGTTATTGCGAAAGCCACTTAAGTCTTCTTCGTAAAATCTTTTTCCAGGCCAACATCATCAAGAGATTTTCCCACACTTTCTTCTAATATTTTTATCATTTCATGTCTTAGATTTAAATCTTTTATCCATCTTGAGTTAATTTTTGTAAGTGATGAAAAATGTGGGTCCAGTTTTAGTCTTTTACTGTGGTCATCCAATTCTTCCAGCACCATTTGTTGACTGGGGATTCTTTTCCCCACTGTATGCTTTTGTTTGGTTTATCAAAGATCAGATGGCAACTAGAGACTGGTTTCATCTCCTTGTTTTCTACTCTGTTCCATAAGTCTGTGTCTCTATTTTTGTGCCAGCTATTGATCTTCTTATCTTCTTTAGTGTGTCCTGTGGATCTCTCTTCCAATGTAAGTATTCTTTATGCCTTCTTCACACACCTCTTACACTGACTGTCCAATATTACAAAACTTATTTAACAATCCTTCCTCATTTCAGGTGAAGACCACTTGATTTTCCAACTATCTACCATCCGTCTTCTTGACTGTCCATAAAAATGAAGGATCCTACCCCACTGCTTTAGAACCAGAACCCCATCTTCCTCCATACTCAGTCTTGCTCTATTATCTGTGGGAAGAACCATACCTCCTGATGACCATGTCAGGACACCAGCCTTCTACCTCTTCAGTCCTTGAAAACTTCACCCTCACTCCATCTCAGCTCCCTTTCAATGTAGCTACACTTTAGCTTTCTTCATATTACCTCATTTCTAAGATCTCAAACTGAAATTAAGTTTACCCTTGATGACCAAAACCTTCTACCTCCTCAACTTTTAGCCCCACTGCCTTTTGATCTTCTTTTTATTGAGACAGAGTCTTACTCTGTCATTGTGGGTAGAGTGCCATGGCATCATAGCTCACAGCAACCTCAAACTCTTGGGCTTGGGCAATCCTCTTGCCTCAGTCTCTCAAGTAGCTAAGAGACTACTACCATGCCCATCTAGTTTTTCTATCTTTAGTAGAGAGAGAGTCTCACTCTCGCTCAGTCTGGTCTCTAACTCATGATCTCAAGCACTTGGCCTCCCAGAGTGTTAGGATTGCAGGTGTGAGCCACCTCACCCAGCCTTTGATTTTTGTAATAATCCACAATTTCATAATGTATCTCATTTCAGCTTAAATTGCCTGGTCCAATGGTCAGACAATTTACCATCTCTCTGGAATCCTCCACCCCTTGGTCTCCTACCTTTCCCACTTTGTTAATCACTGTCTATCTTTCCCCTTATTTACCAAACTATCTTTGCCCATTGCCTCCATTTCTTTACCCACTTATTCCTTATTTCTGTGAAATCTGGCTTCCATGAACACTATGATGTTACTTTCTCCACCCTTCACTGGAATTCATCTAATCAACTCACCACCAACTGAGAGACTTTGGTCATTTCTCATGTGCTTGATCTTGCTCCAACATTTTGACCAGATAAATGTTTTTTCCTTCTAGTACCTTGCCCTCTTCCCTCTTCTGGGACATGATGCCATCCTCATTCCCTTCTTCCCTTTACCTGCACCTGGTGTGTTTTCTTCTGGGCCTTTTCTGTTTCTCTCCAAAGCTTGGTATTATATCCTCATCTTCCTTTCATCCTATATTTCTTCCTTTCTAGATCTAATCTATCACTCGTCCTCACAAGCTTAGACTTCTGGTTTGAAGACAGACTTTACCTAAATTTTGCCACTTCCTAGAACAGAGTCTGGCAAGCAGTAGGTTCTCAGTGGGTCCTCAAAATGAGCTTTGAGAACACAAGCAAACCCAACAACCTCTCTGGTTCTGTTCATGGTGTTGTCATGTGGTCAGATGTGACACATATAAAGAAACTTATCCAGGAACCAGAAAATAATAGGTATATGATAAAAGATTACTCTATTCCCCTACTTCCTATGCTATTAACTACCACTAAATCTGTGAGCTACACTAACACCAGAAAACAAGACCCAAATGTGCCTATCTTCCTTGATAACCAGTTGACTCCTTATTATAAACAATATGAAACTCTCTCATCTTTTTTTTTTAATTTTTTTTTTATTTTATTCTCCCATCTTCTATAAGGCCACCATTTTTCCAATTATTGAGGCTCCAAATTCCAGAAATAATTATCAATTATTTTCTACCTCATTTCCATATCCCAAAGCCTACTTCCACAATGTCTTTCAACATCCTTTCCACTCCCATATCTAGAGGCCTTGTCCAGGCCAGCACTGGCTCTCATTAACAGCCCCACAGTAGTATCTTCGATGGTCTATTCCCTTTGGTCCTCTCCCACTTCAACATTGCAAAGTTCACCTTCCAAAGAACATCCCTGATCATGTCACTTACCTATAATAGATCCTATAGATTATAAAACCCTTATAGATCCCTCATGCTTACTGAGTAGAGCAGACTCTTTGGCCTAGTAGTCAGAGCCCTCCACAATATGGCCAAACTTGCAACTACATGTTTTCTAAACACACCTTGTATTTCCCACCTTCATGTCATTGCTTCTGTGCTTCCTTTTGCCTATAGAGCTTCCATTCCCAACTATAGCTAGTGAAGTTTGGCCGACTTTCAAGATTCAGCTCAAATCTTGGAAAGCTTTCCCTGATCCTCTGAGTTGAATTTGATTGCATTCCTTTTCCTCAATATGTTTTTTTGTGGTTCTTATTTTATTCTATTATAATTAAAGACTTATGTATTTGCTTTCTCTACCATGTAATAAGCTCTGTGAAGACGGGGACCAAAAGGACTCAGCAAAATTCTTTGCAGAAAAAGGCCATCTGTACATATCTATTTAAATTCATATGTACGTATCTTTAAGAGATAATACACTGGAATCCAGTGTTTTAAAAACTGCTCATTATGACCATGCCTCTATATATACAAAATGTAGCTTTCAAGGCTTCTTAATGACATATCCCATTGGAATTGATAGAAAAGTCTTAGGAAACAGATATTTTTCATTGTTGTTACATATCCTCCCCACCCCCTTTAGCCTATCCCTAAAATCTTAGTGATGGCTGAGTTCAGGGATGAAATGATCAATTTAGAAAAAAAAAAAATTTTAATCTTCTTTCCTGGTTAAAAATGACAAGAAAATGTTTCCCCTTCTGAAGATCCTGGTGTATGAGAAATGAAGAAAATTGGCAGGGATACCGTGTTAAGACTTTGGAATGTTTCTAAAACTTACCATTGGTCTTTTAGTCTTTGCAATTAGATGTCCCAGAAGCTTCATGTTGCAGCAAGAGGACTGTAGACTTATTTTAACTAAACCAACGATGGGCTCCAAGAGCTTGGCAAAGCCACTCCTTGCTTTCAGCCTCAATTTTCCCACCTATAAAATAACAAGTTTAACATAATGAGTGATATCCAAAGTTCCTTCTATCTCTGACTTTCTCTGACTCTAAGTCATGTCTCTGCATCAGAGCCATCTAAAGCAATACAGCAAACGGATGAAGAATCTAAGTACAATGCTCAGGCTGCTGGGGTATAAATTGTACCTTGGCTCAAGTTGCATGACCTTGAAAAAGATAAATTACTTCTCTGTTCTCAGTCTCTTTGTATCAAAACAAAACAAACAGGGTGGCGCCTGTGGCTCAGCAAGTAGGGTGCCGGCCCCGTATGCCGAAGATGGCAGGTTCAAACCTGGCCTTGGCTGAACTGCAAAACAAAAAAATAGCCGGGCGTTGTGGTGGGCACCTGTAGTCCCAGCTACTCGGAGGCTGAGGCAAGATAATTGCCTAAGCCCAGGAATTGGAGGTTGCTGTGAGCTGTATGATGCCACTCCACTGAGTGTAATAAAGTGAGACTCTGTCTCTACAAAAACCAAACAAACAAATAAAGAACTAAATAGGGTCTATTTTCAAAAATAGTAAAAGTATCCTGAGAACACTGAGTGAACTACCTTCTGCAGGTATATAGCCAACTATAACCTGAGGCAACCAAGAAATGGCCTTAGATTTCCAAAGGCAGAGGTTACAAACTGGTAAGTCACAAGCTGCATGCCCCATGAGGTCCTCCCATGTTGACTTAGCTCTTAGGAATCTGTAGACTTAACTTCCTGGGACCTGGGAACTTCCACTTTTGTAAAAATCCATGTTCGATAAAAGCCAGAGCCTATTTCTCCACCTTGATTCAAACTGACCAATGAGAAAGGTACCTGTGGGCTGGAACTTTTTGACTGGGATAAAAAGAAGAAGACTGAGCCAGTTGGGGAGCACAGGCCATTTTGAATTCTTCTGTGCCTTGCTCTGCCGACTAAAATAAAGCCTTTCCTTTTTTAATCATGGTGTTTGGGTTCTCGTTCTCCCCACTGGGCCTCATTTTCTTGCAACAAAATCATAGCACATGATGACTAAATGTATGTGATGTCCTACATGGGATCCTAGAATAAAAACAGGACATTGAAGAAAAACTAGTGAAATCTAAATGAAATATTAATTGTAGTTAATAATAATGTACTGATTTTGATTTCTAACTTGAAACAAATGTACATACGCAGTGATGCAGGATGACAACAATAGGGGAAACTGGTTGAGGTTCCCCCATTCAGGGCTGGACTGAGACTTCCATTTCCTAGCCTGGGAAATTTCATGTAAGCTGGCTGGGCCTCTTGAAGGAAATGCCCTGCCATTTTGCCCCAAGCTGGAGGGACTACATTCATTAACATTGAAAAGGTGTCTTTCATCTACCAAGGCCCCCAATGTAATTTTCAAGATGTTATATCCCTAAACAAAAGACCAACACAGAGACTTGGTTCATTCTTCCAATCCCTGAGACCAAAGACCTACTGCAGAAAAAAATTCCACGAACAGAGATAGGGTCTATGAGAGCTCTCTGAACTATCTTTGCAACTTTTCTGGACATCTAAAACTATTCTAAAATTTAAAATTTATTTAAAAATAATAATGCATAAGTTCCTACTTTAAGGAAAATCTCTCTTGTGAAGAATGATGTGGTTTTATTGATTTTAAAAAACTTTAAAAATTACACTTTTGAAAAAGATTCTGTACATTTCCTATATAAAGTAACAAGTATCTCAATGTCATCTGTCTAGATACCTTTTTCCAATATAATTGCAAGTTAGTTGTACCGTAAGATTTGATTGACCTACTTAGAATTTTGGTTCTTCTAATTGTTCATTAAACTTACAGATTAAATTAATACTTTTTTTTTTTTTTTTTTTTTTTGAGACAGAGCCTCAAGCTGTCACGCTGGATAGAGTCCTATAGCATCACAGCTCACAGCAACCTCCAATTCCTGGGCTCAAGCGAGTCTCCTGCCTCTGCCTCCCAAGTAGCTGGGACTACAGGCACCCACCACAACGCCTGGCCATTTTTTGGTTGCATCCGTCATTGTTGTTTGGCTGGCCCGGGCTGGATTCGAACCTGCCAGCTCAGGTGTACGTGGCTGGTGCCTTAGCCCATTGAGCCACAGGCGCCGAGCCAGATTAAATTAATACTTATTCTTACATGTCTTGGCAGAACAAATTAATGCTATCTGAACAAATTAATAACCTTGGCTCCTAACTCCTGTAATTTTGGCAGGTGATACTTTCTAAAGCTTTCTAAAGCCTAAACACAGGGGACTCTTTGGTAAGGATACTCTCCTATCAATACACATAAGAAGTTATCCTTAATGAGTGTTAGAAAAATACCCCAGAGGAATAGCAGACCTCATCATACCCTCTTTTCAAAGCAATGAGAAACTGGCCCAGTGCCCTAATAAGAGACTTAGATAGAAACACAAAATACAAATCTTCACAATCCTCGCAGTAAGGAAGTACCTCCTTCACTCAATAACACTTTTCTTAACACCTGAGCTAAGAATACAGAAATGACAGACACTGAATGGTTTCCATTCTTTTTCCAGGGCAAAATAACAACATGTTGTTAAACAGGAGGTATAGAGATGTAAAGCAGAAGAAATTGAGGAGTTCTTGAAATATACAACTGGGTATTCAACCAGCACATTAGAAATGGTGAGTAGTAGAGTAAATATGCATTTCAGGAATAAACACTGACACATGCCTCCCACTGAAGGCCTCTTCTGGGCCCAAGAGAGGATGCAGAAAGGAGTGAGACACAGTCTATGCCCTCAGACATTTACTGTCTGGTGACTAGAACAAAGGAAGAACACAGATAGTTACAAGCACAAAGTAGAAGTTAATATGTGTCCCAAGAAAAGTACAAAGCATTTCTGAAGATCCAAAACGAAGGCATCCGTCTAGTTATGCATAGGGAGTTACACAGCATTTTGAGATAGGCTTAAATTGTGGTACAACGGGCGGCGCTTGTGGCTCAGAGGAGTAGGGCGCCAGACCTATATGCCGGAGGTGGCGGGTTCAAACCCAGCCTCGGCCAAAAACTGCAAAAAAAATAAATAAATAAACAAATAAAAAATAAATTGTGGTACAAACTAAACAGGTTTGAATGGGGGTATTACAGGCAGAAGGACAACCTCAGCACAATCACTCAAGGTTACCTAGGATAACATGTAAATAAGGCTTGGGAACTGTGGCTTTAAAACTAATTTATAATTCTCATATGAAAGTTATAACCCAATTATAACACAAGAATTGGGGAAAGAGGCAAGGGAGGGGAGGACAGAGGAGAGGTGGAGGGAGAGGGATGAGTAATTGATGGATCCACATTTACGATGCATCTTAGAAGGGTACAGGTGAAACTTACTAAATGTAGAATATAAATGTCTGTACACAATAACTAAAAAAATGCCATGAATGCTATGTCAACCACTTCGATGAAAATATTTCAGATTGTATATAAAACCAACACATTGTACCCCATGATTACATTTATGTGCACAACCATGATATAATAAAAAAATAAAGAAAAACGAAAAATTAAAAAAATAAAAATAGAAAGGAACCGAGAAAGATACTAAGTCTAGGAGAGAGGGTGGGATGAGCAGCATATTTATGCTCTTAATGCTCTTAATGCATCTTTCCTCAGATTGTGTCTCAATTGTAAGAGGAAAATAATAACCATAGTGTGGGCTCAGCGCCCGTAGCTCAGTGGTTAGGGCACTGGCCACATACACTGAGGCTATCAGGTTCGAACCGGCCCAAGCCTGCTACAATGACAACTGCAACAAAAAAATAGCCAGGCATTGTGGCAGATGCCTATAGTCCCAGCTTCTTGGGGGGCTAAGTCAAGAGAATCACTTTGAGGTTGCTATGAGCTGTAACACCACTGCACTCTACCAAGGGCATCATAGTGAGACTCTGTCTCAAAAAATGAAATAAAATAAAATAACCATTAGAACTACGCTGACACACTGTAATCAAATCATGGATGTGAACATAGCCAATGAGAAGCAGATGGAGAGCATGTGACTCCAAATGCAATACCCTGACACTCTTTCTGTGGTTTTCTAGATGAACATGTATTACCTGAAACTTATTGTAAGAAAACCTAAATTGATAAATATAAAATAACTGGCCCATGTTCTTTAAATATGTCAATGTCATAAAAGACAAAGAAAAGTGAGGAGTTCTTCTAAACTAAAGAGACAATATGACTGAATTCAATACACCATCTTGGACTAGACCCTGAACTGGAGGGGTAAATGCTACCAAGGACAACATTGGGACTTTAGATTCTTTTTTTTTTTTTTTTTTGAGACAGAGCCTCAAGCTGTCACCCTGGATAGAGTGCTGTGGCATCACAGCTCACAGCAAGCTCCAATTCCTGGGCTCAAGCGAGTCTCCTGCCTCCGCCTCCCAAGTAGCTGGCACTACAGGCGCCCATCACAATGCCTGACCACTTTTTCGTTGCAGCCATCATTGTTGTTTGGCAGCCCGGCTGGATTCAAACCCGCCAGCTGAGATGTACATGGCTGGCGCCTTAGCCCGTTGAGCCACAGTCGCCGAGCCTTTAGATTCTTTTTTAAAGTATTATATCTCTATTAAACTTAACAATTGTACTGTAGTTACATAAGAAAATAGTCCTGTTTTTAGGAAAGATATCTGAAGAATTAGAGTATAAATACATATTTTGTATACAACTTACACTCTCAAATAATTCATAAAAAACAACAACAATATGTGTAAATGGAAGGACAAAAAGCAAATAATTAAAAAAACAATGGCAAAATGTTTAAAAAATCAATGAATACAAGTAAAAGGCATATGGGGTCAGGGAAATTCTTAGTATCATTCTTGCAACTTCTCTGCAGTTTGAAATTATTTGAAATAATAAAACCTTTCCATAAAGTCCCTAGAAAGCATTACAATCAAAATTATTTTAATGCCTAAAATTTCATAGCCAATTTACATTAAGACAATAAATATTTTTGGCTGGGCGCAGTGGCTCACGCCTGTAATCCTAGCATTCTGGGAGGCTGAGGCAGGTGGATTGCTTGCGCTCCCAAGTTCCAGACCAGACTGAGCAAAAGTGAGATCCCATCTCTACTAAAAAGAGAAAAACTGAGGCAAAAGGATCACTTGAGCCTAAGTAGGAGGTTGCTGTGAGCTATGACACCATAGCACTCCACCCAGGGAAACAGCTTGAGACTCTGTCTCAAAAAAAAAAAAAATACATAAATATTTTTACATAGCTATAAATCACTGTTTATATAGTATGTGAAACTTCAGGATCTTCTTTTTCACTTAATATAGGTGTCCATAAAGTTCACGTAAAATTTAAAATCAATGTCTATTTTAAAGTGCACACGAATTAAATTTGTGGACACCCTGTGTTGTCTTATTTAAATATGTCTATGTGTCAACTTTAATCACATATCAACTTTAATCACATTATCAATCATGTTCACTATATTCACTATACTTCTCTACATTTAACTATTTTTCTACCATTGAACATTTCTGTTTTCACAATTATAGTATCACTGCTATGAACATATTTATAATGATTACTTTCTTTTCTTTTGGGAATATTTCCTAGGGGCTTTAGAATAATTATGTCAAACAAGATTTTAAAAAAAAAGTCTATATCCTATTTTAGATGTCAAAATTATATGGATTGAGATCCACTCATATCAAAGAACAATTCCCAAGCTTGTGAATAGGGAATCAGTCTCAAAAATTAATCATCAGGCTCGGCACCTGTAGCACAGTGGTTATGGCGCCAGCCACATACACCGAGGGTGGCAGGTTCGAACCTGGGCCAGCTAAGCAACAATAACAACTGCAAAAAAATTAGCCAGGCGTTGTGGCAGGCACCTGCAATCCCAGCTACTTGGGGAGGGTTAGGTAAGAGAATCGCTTAGGCCCAAGAGTTTGAGGTTGCTGTGAGCTGTGACATCACTGCACTCTACTGAGGGCAACATAATGAGACTCTGTCTCAAAAAAAAAAAAAAATTAATCATCAGCACGTTGGTACCCTTGCCAGAACACAGCTCTCAAACACACACACTGTTCATGGAGTCCAAGGACAAACAGGGAAGGAAGAAGCAGTGCAAGGGGCCAAGCTGACAGACTATTGCTGGAAGACTTCATGCCAACTCAGCCAGAAAGCTTCATCTAGTTAAAACAAAGCACAGCAGATCAAACTTGCCCATGTTCAGATGTACTTGTTTTAGTACATATATCTTATTCTCAAAGAACTTCTAAGATTTTTAATATAGATATTAGTTATTGCTTAGTTATTAAAGAAAAAAAGACATGTATTCACTCTGACTATAAATGTGTCAGGGGAAGTTGAATATCGAACAGCTAAAGAATAATTTCGTATGTAATGATAATTATGTCAGGCTAAGGACTAGCTTAATGTTTGCAAACAACAAACAGCAATTAGCAGCTTCAGCAATTAGGAACTGGATTGTAAAGGATAAGAAGGTGGGCCTGGGACTTTGTGAAAACCCTTTAAGGAAGCACACACACACACTCTAAGGTGTGTCTCTGGTAGGCATCGTAAAATGTGTGAATACATAGGAAAGGTAAACACTTGAATTCTTTTTTTTTTTTTTTTGCCATTATTGATTAGCAGGCGTGGGCTGGGTTCAAACCCCCAGCCCTGGTGTATGTGGCTGGCACTGTAACTACTGAGCTACAGGCACCAAGCCAACACTTGAACTTTTTTTTTTTTTTCATTTTTAAAAAAGGTAGTTTAGGCGCAGCGCCTGTGGCGCAACCCGGTAAGGCGCCAGCCACGTAAGCCTGAGCTGGCGGGTTCGAATCTTGCCCGGGCCCACCAAACAACAATCATGGCTGCAACCAAAAAATAGCAGGGCGTTGTGGTGGGTGCCTGTAGTCCCAGCCACTTGGGAGGCAGAGGCAGGAGATTCGCTTGAGCTCAGGAATTGGAAGCTGCTGTGAGCTGTGATGCAACAGCACTCTATCCAGGGCGACAGCTTGAGGCTCCGTCTCAAAACAAACAAACAAACAAACAAAAATAAATAAATAAATAAAGGAAGGAAGTTTATTGGTCTTTAAATGGCTCAAATTTCAAATAAACAAATCAGGTAGTGGCATCACCCTAAGATATGTGATGCATCTTTATCAGTTGGCTTTGTAGCACCTCAGTACCCAGGAGAGGAAAGGTCTTAAAGCAAAGTCACAATGTTAGTGGTTAGGATCCCTGTAAATAAGACTGTAACGAGTACACATGGAGATTGCTGGGCCCCCTGGCCAGCATTACATTGATAACTTCTACATATGACAAAGCCTATGAGAAATATGAAATGGAAGATGTACATCTCAAACCCTTTAAGGACAAATATTTAACATGAGAAGTTGGATGTAATATCTGAAGAGCTGAGTTCCTAAAAAGCCTGTATTTCTGAACTCTACATACTCACCTATTACCTGGAATGCCTGAACACATCTAAGACCTGTTGAAATTAGGACTGAGAAAAAAGAAAGAAAACTTTTGTTTCTTTTTCTTTTTTTTTTTTTTTGAGACAGAGCCTCAAGCTGTCACCCTGATAGAGTGCCGTGGCATCACAGCTCACAGCAACCTCCAATTCCTGGGCTCAAACGATTCTCTTGCCTCCACCTCCCAAGTAGCTGGGACTACAGGCATCCGCCACAACGCCTGACCATTTTTTGGTTGCAGCCATCATTGTTGTTTGGCAGGCCCAGGCTGGATTCGAACCCGCCAGCTCAGGTGTATGTAGCTGGCGCCTTAGCCCACTGAGCCACAGGCGCCGAGCCAGAAAGAAAACTTTTGAATTAACTGCCCTAACCCCACTTCAAAGAGGAAAAGAAAAATCTGACAGTGGCATGTTTCCCACTGAAATCATGTTCTCAAATAGCATGCTATCATTCTTTCATGAATTCTTACCAGTGCACGCTAATAAACAGGGAAAAGTTTTCAAAAAGATGCGTAGCACAAGGGAAAATTCAAGAGTAAGGGAAATGAGCTCTATCTTGGCTTTGCAGTTGGTTATGTGAGTATATGCCTTTGTCAAAACTGAAACTATTCACTTATGATTTGTACATCTTATTCCATCTAAGGTACTAAAATACCTCAAAAAGTTTAATAGAAAGCACGCAGAATTAGGCATCAACAGTTTGTTTGTACTAATAGTTCTGTGAGCTTCAGCACATCATGTAGGCTCAGTTTCCTCATCTGAAAAATAAGGTGATTATAATAAATGATCTCTAAGTTCCCTGCCAGATTTAAGAATCCAATTGATACCTTTTTAAAGTAGCAAATAATTTATGGACATTACTAGCCTGACTTAGGACTTTGTTTCAATTATATTAAGAAATACATGAATAATTATCATTATAAAAAGAAATTCAAATTATATGGCTAGTCCAGAGTTTGCCCTGGCAAACTTATCTTACCAGCTTGCTGAGTATTTTTTTAGGCTTCTTCCTTGCTGGAGAGGCAGGAAACCTCTGTGGTTAAACATAAAGACTATAGAGTAATTCTGCCCAGGTCCATAACCCAGCAACACTAGTAGCCAGAATAAAACCTCTTAAAGTCACCCAAATTCCTAGTGCTTCAGTTCCCCATCTAAAAGAAGAAACACAAATAGCAACCTATTATGAGGTTGTTGTAAGAAGTAGATATGATTGATACACATAAAACACGTTAGAACCAAGCTTAGCACCCAGAAAGTACCTGTTATTACTGACAAACTTCACTATTTCATAACAAAATATCTACCCTTGCTGCCTCCAGGTCAATTGAAGAATAAGTAGTTTAAACACACTTTCTAACTTGAGTCAAAGAGCAACATTAAATACAAATGCACTCAGGAAAAATAGATCTCCTCTCTTAGAATACTTAATCATTGGTCTTGAGCCCTAAGTGTTCTGATCAGAAAAATCAGCCACCAAAGTTCTGTTACTGACATGTCAGATTTTTATTTAATATGGGAAGTATTTAATGGGTAAGGGAGGAGTGAAAAATAAAACTCAAGAGAACCATGTCCAGTCCTGTCTCTGGAGTTCTGTCCTATCACTGAAAATCAACAAGTTATCACAATACCTTGGGACCCATGGACAGCAGGGAGTATAATATGTCTAGACTTCCCAAGGACTGAGCTTTATTTCTATTCTTAACAGTGAGGGTCCAATGTGCTGCTTGCTATGTTATTCACTGAGCATTTACTCTGTAAAAAGATTTTCATGTCTTAATACAGACTCCTTTAAGGAAAGAAAAAACTCCTACCTAGTTAGATTTGCACTTTTTAAAATTATTTTGACACCAAAAAACATGGAGACTAAACTTTCAACCAAGAAAGGACAAAGTTCCACATTTTATTCCACTTAAACCCAATCAGTGTTTCACCTTTATACAGTGATAAGGACCTCTGCCAAAGGTTCTTGATTCTTACTATGTGATAGGTCTGTAACTGACAGCCACTAACTCCACAGTCAACAGCCTTAAATAATGAAAAGCCAAGGACCCTAATGCCCCATTGGCACAGTTCCTGGTCTGTTTAGGGACAGATGCTCCCTCTACTGGGGTGGACTTGGCACTGGCGGGTGATCCCTGTGTTCCCCTGACAACTCACCCTTCAGAGAGCACACTCATGCAGCGCCCTGCTGGAAATGAGTGTGACAGGGAGAAAGGTCTCCGCTCTTGCCCTTTAACCAGACTCCAGTGTGTTTCCCTGGACTTCTTGGGTGAACGCCACATCAGCACATTTTCAGGAGCAGTGGTTGGCTTGTCAAAGCAGCGTGAACTATGGGCCTTGTGGTGTGATTTAAAGATCCCTCCGCCCCACATTTCCCCTCACTGTCCTCTAAAAATACCTGATATCCTCTATTTGAAACTTACACCTTAAGTTTAACAAGCATTTTCTAGAAATGAAAGTGTCCTTGGGACAGTTAGCTAATGCAGTAAGCCTTCCATTGATCATTCCTAAAATGGCATGAGTCAATGTCATCCATTCCTTTCTTTCTACCAGCTGGCTGAATCATCACATCTAGAGGAGGACAGTTGTTGAGTTATGCTTTCTTATTGCAATTTCATTTTTTGACTCAGGAGAACTTAAAAGGGAAGGAAGGGTGATTTGGACACATGGGCCCAATGGGTAGAAGAATAGAGAAGGTGAGTGTTAGAAGACAACAAGGGCCCTGAACACTCAGGGAGGGAAGGAACCTTTCAGGTGAGCACAAACCCAAAATAAACCCTGTTATTTCCCAACTGTGGGTCCAGCCTACTTCAGGGAATATCACTCCCTATCTGGGCAATGACCTAGAGTTACGTAAACTCTGCTTGTCTCTCAAATTAATACTGCAGTGAATGATGAGGGAACAAATTTTCAGTAAATTGAACTAAAAACCACTCAGTAACAATATGAAAAAACCATAAGGAAAAATGAAATACACACACTCCTCTCATCATGTAAAAATTACAATTTAGGCAGGGAATGAAATTCCCAAGGAACTAAATTCCTAACATGCAAGTGACATAGAGAAAATAACCCATCTATATTTCTCCCTAGGCAAAGTAAAGACTGTGGTAATCTTTTTTTTTTTTTAATAGAGACAGGATCTTGCTGGTACACTGCAGCCTCGAAATCTTGGGCTCGAGCAATCCTCCCACCTCAGCCTCCCAAGTAGGTGGGAGTCCAGGCATGTACTACCATGCCCCACTGTGGTGGTCTTCTATATGATGAGTTTGGGTAAGGAAGATTTTCTTCCCACATGGACCCTCCATTCTGGCCTACATTTCATATAGTCATGGCCACTGTGGTATTTTGAGTGGAATAAAAACAAGGGCGACACAACCATTGGTTTTCTGAGGATGGGACTACTGCACCTCTTCTCAAAAGTGCACTAAGCAAAGACATAAACTGGTATCTATGGATTACCTTCAAGTAATCTATTAATTTTCAAACTGCCTGGATTATAAAAATCACCAGGGTGCCTGTTTAAACCAACCCATCCCTCAGAATTTGGGTTCAATGAGCCCAGGATATTGGTGTTTTGTTTTGTTTTGTGTTAACCAGCACTTAAGTTTTTTGTAATCAGGCAAATTTTCTAAATACCGGGATAACAAGTCTACAATATCAGGAAGAAAACTAGGAAAAGGAGTTGTTTCCCACCTGAGTTTGGGTTATGCATTGCTGCCCCTTTGGAATGGTAAAATAGGTCATTAGTTTAGGCCCAATCCATTTCCTGTCTTGCACTAAGAACTTTCCATGATATCAACAGAACATAGGAATCCAAGATAAAGAGGGCATTCAGTTCTTGTGTGTAAAGGTCTATTAATATCCACAAACTCACTAACCTTTTGGAAATATATAATTACAATCTAGTATTGTGCAGTTTATTATGGGTAAAGTCATAGCCCCACCACTGACAAAAATAAGATACATCTTGCAACTATAAGGGTGTGGCCAGAGTTCTGAGATAATAAACTAAAGTTGGTTAACGCAGCAAGTTAAAATGTGGGTGCTACTCAGGGTTAGTTTGAAGTACCTCAAATGGACCACAACTTTTCACAAGAATTCCTTCACCACAGAACCATATTCAGAGCCCCATCCTGCAGCCTCACAGTACAGGGTGGGATTTTAAGTGAATTTTTAAATATATATTTCCTGTATTATTATTCTAATACAATATTTAATTGTATTAATATTTTTAATTAATTAATAATTAATATTTTAAGGGTTATGATAAGCAAGAAGTTAGCATCTGTCAATGCATTACTTTCTGTTCACTCATGACTATTTTGTCAAAAAGCAAATGGAGGGGCTCAGCGCCTGTGGCTCAATGGGCTAAGGCACCAGCCACGTACATCTGAGCTGGTGGGTTCGAATCCAGCCCAGGCCGGCCAAACAACAATGATGGCTGCAACCAAAAAAATGGCCGGGCATTGTGGCGGGCGCCTGTAGTGCCAGCTACTTGGGAGGCGAAGGCAGGAGACTCGCTTGAGCCCAGGAATTGAAGGTTGCTGTGAGCTGTGATGCTACAGCATTCTATCCAGGGTGACAGCTTGAGGCTCTGTCTCAAAAAAAAGCAAATGGAGGTATTTCTTAATGAGAACTGAGCTAATACAGCATTAGTAAACTGGCTCATTTTCAGACATAGAAACATCCTAAGAGGCATTGACAGCCATGTCCCAGTTCAGAAAAAGTACTCTATACAGTACGAAAACAGAATGAAATGTTTGTTAAAATAGCCCTGGACATTCTGGAGAACTTAAAATATGACACAGAAGCCTCTAAGGTACAGGGAAGGGAGAGGTTAAAGCTGAGGGAGTGAGACCAGTAAGCAGAGTATTCCCTTGGCACAGGTGGGCCAACGTCTTGGCCACCACTGTCACTGTCCAAGGCCCAATCCTGGGCATCCAGTACAGGCACTGTGATTAGTCCCAGGCAAGTTTCCCCAGGACAGCAGGGCTCTCTAGCAGAAATGAATATTTGGAACCATTTATCTAGGCCTTGCAGTCCTTTGATGTTTTGATAGAGGGAAAGGGAAGGGCAAGTGCCTAATGGTTGGGACCGGGTATGAGAACACCAGGCTCCTACAGATCAAAGGGAGAGGCTAAGACCAGCCCTGGGCAATGACGTGATCTGTATATGATGAAGACATTTGCTGGGAGAATCTAGGCTCAGCAAGAGAGATAGCAGGGAAGAGAAAAGATAAAGGCCCCAGAAAGAATTTATGAGGTCTTGCAGCCTCACTGCTCCTATAGCTGTGTGCAGATAAGGCAGACGCTGCTACTCATGCGTCCTCCATGAGCTGTTCTCAGGCAAGCTGGGCAGAGCGCAGGCTACCCTGCTCTGCATGTCTCAGGAGCATTTTCTTGTTTGACCAAAGCTACTGAAGGATCTTTGCTTCCAGAGGAATTGCTAATGGAGATAAAACTGTGCAAAGAAAGGTAGGTGCTCTAGTCTAGAACAATGGGAAAAATTGAACTTTGACATTTCTCCCAAAGTTTAAAAATATGAAATTTGGAATTCAGACTAAAGTTCAAGATGATTTTTTTCTTTTTTTTTAATTTGACTTTCCAAAGGATGACAGGGAGCTTTGATAACTTTCCAGATTAATATTTTCTTTAAAAAGAATTAAATTAAATAATTAAAACCAGAAATCTCTCTTTTGATATTTTAGTTTAGGGCTTGATATTCTCCTTTATATTGAAGATGATGACTGGTTTTACCCTTATGTATGATGGGAAAAAAAAATCAAAATAGGCTTTAATTTGAGAACTTACTTTTCCAAGAGTCAGTCAAATTTTTCCAAACATTCATCTAGAATATATCCTTAAATGAGAGGCTCGTGACATCAAGGAGTAAGCCCATTCCATGACATCTTAGCCCAAATACCATCTCCCCTGGTTATATTCCCCTTTATGGTCATATGCCACATCATGACATTTTAGTCAAGGACAGAATGCAGAAGCAATGGTGATTTTGCAATATTATAATGGAGCTGAAAAATTCCCATTGCCTAGTGACACTGCAGCCTTCCTAGCTCAACACATTACTCACATGTTTGGGATGAGGCTGGTATAAACAAACTTACCGCAAGTGGCATAGCCAGGATTTTTACCACCAGGAATACTATCAACTGAGCAAGTCAACAAACTGCCTTCACTAATTGGTTTCCTCGTTCAGTAGACTGAGGGCATGGGGTACACCTAGGTGATAACATTAGGTCTCTTCTAACTTTATTGTCTATGAGCCCATCCCTGAAGACTTGGAAGAAATTCTGTGTACATTCTGAAATCTACTAGGTACAGTCACCGTGGAGAACAGTATGTAGGTTCCTCGAAAAACTAAAAATAGAATTATCTTATGACCCAGCAATCTCACTTCTGGATATATATCCAAAAAAAACTGAAATATCAGTATGTCAGAGAGATATTTGCACTCCCATCTTTATTGCAGCATTATTCACAATAGCCAATTGAGTCAACCTAAGTGTCCATCAATGAATGAAAGGATAAAGAAAAGGTGGTATATATATATATACACACACACACACACACACAATATATATAATACTATTCAATCTTTAAAAGGAAATTCTGTCATCTGAACAAAATGGATGAACCTGGAGGACATGAGCCAGATATAGAAAGACAACTATTGCATAATCTCACCTATGTGTGAAATCTAAAAAACTTGCACTTATAGAAGCAGAGAATAGAATGCCGGTCACCAAAGGCTAGAGGTGGGGGGGTGGCTAATCTGGGGAGATGTTGGTCAAAGTGTGCAAAATTTTAATTAGATAGGAGATTTAAGCTTTTGAGATGTATTGCATTGTATCATTATTATTCATTATTAACTATTATGGTTAACAGTGAATGTATATGGTATATTTCAAAATTCCCCAAAAAATAGATTTTAAATGTTCTCATTACCCAAAAAGGTGGTAAGTTTGTGAAGTGATGGATGTATTAATCATTCCACAATGTACACATATATCAAAACATCATATTATATTTCATAAATATATACAATTATTGTCAATTAAAAATAAAAATTTAAATTAAAAAAAGATCCAAAGGGCCAGGCATGGTAGCTCATGACTGTAGTCCTAGCACTCTGGGAAGCTGAGGCAGGAGGATCCCTTAAGCTCAGGAGTTCAAGACCAGCTGAGCAAGAATGAGAACTTGTCTCTATTAATAACAGAGAAAAATTAACTGGGCATTGTGGTGAGTGCCTGAAGACCCAGCTACTAAGCTACTCCGCTACTCCAGAGAACTGCTTGAACCCAGCAGTATAAGGTTGCTGTGAGCCAGGCTGATGCGACCACACTCAAGCCTGGGCAACAGAGGGAGATTCTGTTTGAAAAAAATTCACCTGGGCGGCACCCGTGGCTCAAAGGAGGAGGGCGCTGTTCTCATATGCTGGAGGTGGTGGGTTCAAACCCAGCCCCAGCCAAAAACTGCAAAAAAAAAAAAGAAAGAAAAGAAAAAATCCACCTAAGTACAGGCTAGACTCTTACAAGGTGTCCACCCCAACTCACACAGGATCTATCTTGGCTCTTCGGTCCTAAGCCATGGTTTCTGCAAAACGGCCCCAAATTTAATTTCCACTAAGAGTTTCTTAAATGTTTCTCTTCTCAATAATGAAATAGGCTCTTCATTCTAGAGACTCTATAAAGGTTAGCAGTCATTAAGGCCAACAAATTTTATCTTTCTTTTATGGGCTGACAGCAAATGTAAAGAGTTTGTTTTGCCAAAAGGAGTACCAAGATAATTTGCGGAGACTTGACTGCATTAAAATACTCTTGAAACATGATCAAAAAGGAGGAAACATCTAAATTAACTGTTAGAGCCCACTCTGGCACTATTGAAAAGTAGCCTCAGAGCAATATTATATCAGTTCCATTTTTATGGAAAAGGGCCCTGAGGCCTCTAACAAATTCCCTAGGGTTACACAGCTCCAACCAAAGACAGAGTCAAATTCATTCTCAAATCCACAGTCTTCTCCTTACCAATTCATGAACACTAGGCCTTGTACCAAGGGCATATCTCTTCTCTAAACCATCTCTAAAAGTCTTACAGACTCAAAGACTAAGGATGGCTCAAAAAAATAAATAAATAAATAGAAGAAGCCTGATGATTATTCCATATAACCAGAAGAGAAAAACAGAAAATTAACTTGTAGTTGATCAGAGCAAAGACATGCAAGCCTACTTATATAGTGGCAGTTGACTCCCAGGCCAGAAACTGGTTTTGCTTTTGTCAGGTAATAACAAACCCCAAGAAAGAACAGATCCCTCAGAAGAAGGTTGGGAGGCAGAAACAAAGACAAAAGGCCTGAGACAAAAGTTGCCAAAAGTTACCATCAGGCACTGTCCAGAGGGAGACTTGGCTATCTGTCCCAGTCCCTAGCAAAGAGAGAAGCCTCAAACCTGGCAACATCAGGAAGGCCAAAAGCCATGAAGGAGAAGACCAAGAGAGCTGACCACATAAAAATCAAACATTTCTACAAGGTAAAAGATGCCATAACAAAATCAAAAGGCAAATGAACATAGACAAGGAGAAAATACTTGAACACAAGTCAGAAAGAAAAAAAAAATACATACATACATATATATATATGTATACACACACACACATTGTGTGCTCACATGTGCAGTGAGAGGATAGGAGAAAGTTTTAACTTTCTTTTCACATCTGTGGGTTCTTCGGCTTATAACAAAGAACACCTGCATTGCTTTAGTTATGTGGAAGTGGGGCAGATGAGGGTGCCAGCAGAAATTGGGGGTGGGGGTAAGAAAGCATAATTAAAGATGGAGAGTGAACCTAGAAACCATGAAGTTTGGTGCTTCTGGAGCACAGAGCGTGTGATGGACAGCAGAAGAGCATGAGGCTGGGATAGGTAAAGGACGGGTCATGTGCTCAAGGAAAGGGCTGGGGACTTTAGCCAGAAGTTCATGGAAAGTTCTTGGAATGAAAAAAATGCAAAGTGGCAATGCTCTGCCTCCCACCACAACAAAGATGTTGACTGGCTCCTTTTCCCTCTTTTTAGGGATAAAGTCCAAACCTAAGCCCATGAGCCTTATTTCCAGCCTTCTCATCTGCCCCTGGCACAACCTCCAGCTTCACTGCAGCTACACTGAACTGCTTGTGACTATTGGAAAGCTCTGTTCTCTTCAGGTCCAGACCTTTGCCCAAGTCCATGGAGCTCTTTCCCCCAAGGCTACCTAACTCCTCAGTCCTCACCTCCATCCCCTGAGACTTGGTTCCCCTTCGAGACCCTCCCATATTACCCTGGGGAATTAGACTTAAAAGGATACTTTTGAGATTGATTTATAACTGTAAATTGATTGTAGGCCTCCTGAACTAGACCACAAATCATTAAGGACTGGTACTAGATATTATTCTTTTTTGACTCCTTAGTACCCAATCCAGAGCACAAAAGATAGTTGAATATCTGTACATATTTGTTAAATAAATAATTTTTAAAAATATACAAGCCATCTAATTTCCCTTTCTTATAATCCATGCTTCCTAAAAAGCTTTCTGATTTAATGCACTGTTCTTTGTAGGTTAACCCATGGGGAGAAAACACATCATAACAGTACAAGTCTGGGTCCATGTGACAATTATATTGCCCACTCAATACTAATAAATTGGCATAGGGATTGTATGTGTCAGTCCTGTATCTTGGTTATTATAAGTTCTGCCCAGGAGAAAAAAAAAAACAAACTTCCATGTGTTAGCAAAAGTAGATCTCTGAGGGCTTAAAATGAAGGGCCACAACTCTGAACTATGGCAAATGACTAAGATAAAGACCTCTTGAAAGGCTTTCTCCAGGTTTATCAGGACCTTCATTCAATAATTTATTCAGCAAATATTTAGTAACTTAAACCAAATGCTATTCTTTCTTCTGAGCTTAGAGAATATGGCAGGGAGCAAGACATATAAGTCCTACTACCAGGGAATCACATTCTACTGATTAACAGAGAGACAGACAATAATCAAAGCGGCTAAGGCACCAGCCACATACACCTGAGCTGGCGGTTCGAATCCAGCCCAGGACCACCAAACAGCAATGACAACTATAACCAAAAAATAGCCGGGCGTTGTGGCGAGCACCTGTAGTCCCAGCTACTTGGGAGGCGGAGGCAGGAGAATCACTTGAGCCCAGGAGTTGGAGGTTGCTGTGAGCTGCGATGCCATGGTCTCCCAGGGTGACAGCGTAAGGCTCTGACTCAAAAATAAATAAATAAATAAATAACAATTTCATGCTAACATTGGGAGCCTCACCTGCAATGTAGGGGGCTGGTGGACCTGCTCCCCTAGGTTTTATGAATGTTAAAACCAAGGCTTAGCAAGCTAGGTAACTTATAGGAAGAAACAGAATAGCAAGCCTTACTTATTTAGTGTCAGCCTTTAATGTATTTATTC
>CAUYON010181655.1:0-10234 GCA_963573935.1 Arctocebus calabarensis
AAACGTACGCTTCACAGGTAGTTGGATCTTTTGTAGTGAATGTATATTCCAATGCAGTGAGTGGTTTTGGAAAAACCATAAGTCCTGGACTAGGAATCTGGTCACGGTATTTTGGGATCTCATCATTCAGAGTCTGAAGCACGACCCACATCGTAAATGAGAAGAGTGCAGCCAGGAACCCATAAAAAACTAGTTAGAAGAGCAAGATCAAACCCCAGCTCTTGGCAGTGCGCCCCAGGAACTCTTTGGTGGTCAGGTTGTAGAGGAGGAGCTTCCAGTTGGTCAGGCTTTGGTTGAGGGACTCTTCTTCTTCATCATGGTGTACGCGCGGACGGCAAGGGGCAAGATTTAGCATTTTTATAGCATTTTTACCTGTATGATTGACTACATCTCAGGCAGCCTAGAAGACATGGCATTTATTTCCTTATTAATTTTTTGAGTCTCATTTACCTTGGTAGAGTACTGTGGTGTCACAGCTTACAGCAACCTCAAACTTCTGGGCTAAGGTGATTCTTTTCCCTTAGCCTTCTGAGTAGCGGAGCCTGGAGACGCCTGCCACAACACCTGGCCACTTTTAGAGATGGGGTCTTGCTCTTTGCTCAAGCTGGTCTTGAACCCATCAACTCAGGCAATCCACCCACCTTGGCCTCTCAGAGTGCTAGGATTACAGGTGTGAGCCACCATGTCTGGTCTTATTTTTTTTTTGTTTGTTTGTTTGTTTAGCAGTTCCGGGCTGGGTTCAAACCTCCCAGTTCCCAGGACTCTAACCATTGGGCTACAGGCATCCAGCTGACATGGCATTTAATAAAGTAATTCACTACTCTGCTGTTGCTTTGACACACCTGCTTAGCTGAGAGTGCTGAGGACTTGTTTTTGTAATTTCCATATATCCTGTCTATTATAGCAAATCTTCATAAACAGCATATCTCTTCACCTTGAAATCTCAGTTCCATAATAATTCGTCTTGTCTACTCTTTTATCATATACAGAGTTCTTCAGAGTATTGCCATTAGTTTCTTTTTTTTTTTAAACACAACTAGAATTAAGAATATTCACTATTATAGGATGCTTTAAGTGTCTTTGTAAATGCTAAACGAATACTTTTGTATAGTAATATGTGTATTTGGATGATAATTTCATAAGTACTATCCCTTTTGAGCCTCATGTCTTAAGAAGTAGATAGGGTAGATCATTTCCTTTGGCAGCACATATACTAAAATTGAGCTGTTATTTGGAGATGAGACGAAAAAGTTAAATGAACTACTTGCAATTGCATTTTTTTTTTTTTTTTGAGACAGAGCCTCAAGCTGTCACTCTGGATAGAGTGCTGGGGCATCACAGCTCACAGCAACCTCAATTCCTGGGCTCAAGCAAGTCTCTTGCCTCTGCCTCCCAAGTAGCTGGGACTGCAGGCGCCCACCACAACACCCAGCCATTTTTTGGTTGCAGCTGTCATTGTTTGATGGGCCCAGGCTGGATTCGAACCCACCAGCTCAGGTGTACGAGGCTGACACCTTAGCCCGTTGAGCCACAGGCGCTGAGCCTTGCAATTGTATTTTAAATGTTACTTGTGTATTTTAGTTCTAAAGTGTAGGGAACTTTACGTTTCTTGTAGTAATTATTTTCTTGCACAATTTTACATTTTTTTGTGTGTTTAAAAAATTTTAGTTTTCTGTTATTTTGTTTTTCAAAAATTTGTTTAGTTTAATAACCCTCCCTTATTTGTATAAATCTCTCAGTTTATTCATACATGTACTTTAGGTATTTTCTGAATTTTATCTGCTTGTTAAAGTCTCCTCTGGGGCTCTATGACTTATCCCATTCTTAATTGGTTATCAAATAAGATCTCTCTGTTTATCCTGGAGATTCCATTTGCCTTCCTCTTAAATTCAGTCTCCTGTTACCTTGGTGTCATGTCTTTTCTTTCTTGATACTCTCCATTATTTTTGGTGGGACAGTGTCCTATGTCCTATTGTGAAAGAATGTATGTAAAGTAAACATCTTTTGAGACTTTAGTTTCTGAAAATATTTTATTTTTCCCCTTACTCTGATTGGTAGTTTAACTTGATAAGAATTCTAGGTTGGAAATTATTTTCCCTCAGAATTGTTAATGTGTTATTCTGTTACCTTCTAGTATTGATGTTGAGCACAGGCATGTCATTCTGCTTTATGATCTTTTGTATGAAAGTTTTACTATTACATGTCTTGGGAGGATCTCTTTTCATTTGTGTGTGTGTTTCTTTAATTATTTCTGTGGCTCTTTTACTATTTTCTCTTTATTTAGATGTTGGACACCAGAGTGTTCCTTTGCTTTCTCTTTTTTTCCCTCTTCTGTTCTTTAATCTCTTTGGTTTTTGTTCTTTTCTTGAGGGATTTTTTTTCAGTGTTGTGTTATAACCCTTTGGTTAATATTTTTTCCTATAATTTTATTTTTAAATTAACTTTTAATGTTTTTTTTAATTTCTAAGGGCTTTTAAAAAAATGATTGAGTTGGGGCGGCGCCTGTGGCTCAGTGAGTAGGGTGCTGGCCCCATATGCCGGAGGTGGTGGGTTCAAGCCCAGCCCCGGCCAAAAACTGCAAAAAAAAAAAAAAAGATTGAGTTTTCTTATAGATTCTATTTTCATTTTATGAAATAAAAAATGAATTTTCTTTTTCTAAGATTATTTATAAGGTATATTTATGTATAGTATGTTTGTGCTTATATATGTGTATTCATGTATGTGTATGCTTTTTTCTCCTTCCTGATCACTCAGTTTCTTCCTAGTTGCTTTTTCCCTTCGTCTTCAAGATTTGTTAGGTATTTTCCTCAAATGTTTGGTGATCTTTGGCTGACTACTCACACTTTAAAGTATGACACTATAGAACTTATTGGAAGCTTTATGTATGTGGTATCATCTGTCTGGGCCCCTCTCTTAGGGATATTAAGTTTCATCTTTTCTCTTGGACTGGCCATATTTTCCAGAAATGGCTTTTCTTGACTGGATGATGTAACTTTTTTTTAATGAGCAGAATGAGAAGTTTGGGGGTCGTAATACCGGTATTCTTTCATTTAATCTCCATATTTAGTGTCAGCACAGTACCATTGCCCCAGAGATTTCCATTGTCCCCTAGTCTAGAAACCTTTCCCTCTGCAAATTACAAACCTCCACTGTAATGCCAGGGTTGGAGTTGCTTAGCTGCTGGAAGTCGGAACAACTGAAGAGATCTAACAGCTTTCTTTTTCTTAGGCCAGCCTTCCACCTCTGCTTCCAGGGAGGGATGTCTTGTGCTTGCCAGTTCTTATGCCTGGTATAAATGAGGTTGCTTCTCTGCTTTCCTAGTTTTGCAATGCAAGTTATCATTCATTTTTCTTCCCAAAGTTCTTAATCCTTTTGTATGCTTACTCCCTTTAAAAAATTACATTGTTATCATTTTAGTGGGATGTTTAGACTAAGCAGAAACTGGTAAATGTATGCAACTAATTATCTTTAACTAGAAGACATCTTTTTAAAAAATTGCGGTAGAAATAAGAATGCACTCCTATAAGATTCAGATAATTTAAATGAAATGAAAGTTACTTTCAATCCCCTGGTGGTCTCATCCTCTTCCCAGATGTAACTATTATCATTTTTTTTTTTTTATTGTTTGGGATTCATTAAGGGTACAAAAAGTTAGGTTACACTGATTGGGATTGTTAAAGTCCCTCTTATAATTGTGTCCCCACCTCCAAGAGGTGTGCCATACACTGTGACTCCCCCTATATTATCATCTTTTTGTATGTACACTTTCTACCTTTTCTTTTTTTGGCAGTTTTTGGCTAGAGCTGGGTTTGAACGCACCACCTCTGGCTTATGGGACCAGCGTTCTACTCCTTTGAGCCACAGGCGCCACCCCACTTCCTGCCTTTTTAATTCACTTATATACTTGTAAGTATATAGGAAAGAAGTACTTTGATTTTTTTTTATGTGGTTTTGCAATAGAGGCTGTTGTAGTCATATTTTTCTAAAATCTTTTTTCTTTGATATATATTTAAGGGATTTTTCTTTTTCTTTTTGACAGAGTCTCACCTGTGTCGCCCTCTGTAAGGTGCGATAGTGTCACAGCAACACAGCAACCTCAAACTCTTAGGCATAAGTGATGCCCTTGCCTTAGCTCCTGAGTAGCTGGGACTACAGGTGCCAGCCACAACGCCCTGCTATTTTTTAGAGATGGGGATCTCGCTTTTAGGCTGATCTCGAACTCATGAGCTCAAGTGATTCACCCTCCTCGGGAACTCATGAGCTCAAGTGATTCATCCTTCTCGGCCTCCCAGAGTGCTGGGATTACAGGTGTGAGCCATCTTAGCTTTTCTTTCTAAGTGCTATTTATTTACTGTTCCATAATATGTATGTACTACAGTTTACTTAGCCATTTTTCTGTTAGTAAACATTTAGGATATTTGCACTTTTCTGCTTTTCTAGTGATGTAGTGAACATCTTTATGAATATGTCTTTGTACATATGTACACATTTTTCCAGAGTGGATACTATTCTTTTTTTTTTTGAGACGGAGCCTCAAGCTGTCACCCTGGATAGAGTGCCGTTGCATCACAGCGCACCTCCAGTTCCTGGGCTCAAGAGACTCTGTTGCCTCCTCCTCCCAAGTAGCTGGGACTACAGGCACCTGCCACAATGCCTGGCCATTTTTTGGTTACAGCCATCATTGTTTGGCATGTCTGAGCTGGATTTGAACCTGCCATCTCAGGTGTACGTGGCTGGCGCCTTACCCCAAGTGCATACTATTCTGATTTCAATAGGTAGATTGCAACATAATTCTGGCACTAACCACCTAGAACTAGTGTCAGCTTCTGTAAGTTTAAGGGCACCATCCCAAGAAGGCTGTCTTTACTTCAGAGACCAGCCATACTTTAGAGAGGTCCCCAGGCCAACTGCATCTCTCTCTGCCCACCTTATAACAAAAATGGGGGCAATTCCAGGACCCCTCAGCTTTTATGATTCAATAAATAGACTGAGTCACAGAATTCAGGAAGACACTATACTATGATCACTATTGTTTAATTATAAAGGTTATACAGGGTGTCCCAAAAGTTACCACTAAAGTTGCCATACATAGGAAAATGGGAAATTGTAGCTCAACTTACCTTTGTTTATAAAAAAACTCATTAAAAAATTTTACAGAGAGGTGACTGACATGTAGAGAATATTTTGTAAATATTTTGTGAAATTTTGTAATGAATATTTTTTGCTACCATTTCCCTTGGTTGTTTTTTTTTTGTTGTTGTTTTTGCTACCATTTCCCTTGGTTTTGTTGTTGTTGTTGTTTTTGAGACAGAGCCTCAATCTTTTGCCCTGGGTAGAGTGCTGTAGCATCACAGCTCACAGCAACCTCTAACTCCTGGGCTCAAGCAATTCTCGTCTCCACCTCCCAAGTAGCTGGGACTACAGGAACCCACCACAATGCCTGGCAATTTTTTTTTTTTTTTTTTTTTTTTGGTTGCTGCTGTCATTGTTTGGCAGGCCTGGGCTGGATTCGAACCCACCAGCTCAGGTGTATGTGACTGGTACCTTAGCCACTTGAGCCAGAGGCGCCAAGCTTTCCCATTTTTTTTGTATGGTGACTTCATGGGTGACTTTTGGGACATTCTGTGTAGATCATGGTCAGCCAAATGAAGACACACAATAGGAGGTCCAGGAGGATCCTGAATGCAAAGCTTTTTTGCCCTCTCACTTTGGAATCAGGCTGTGGTTCACTTCTGGAACATCTTTGTGTTCACATTATCAGGAAGCTCCTCTAAGTCTAGGTGTCCAGGCTTTGTATTTGGACTTATTTATGTAGGTATAATTGTTGGAAAATTGGCCAGCTAATTGAACTGAATCTCCAGCCTACCTCTCCCCAGAGACCTGGCTGGCTTAAAGCCCCAACCCTTTAATCTCATGGTTGGTTGTTTTGGTGACTAATTCCCATTCTGACTTGACTCCTTAAAGTCAGGTGTGATCCAAGGAACTCATAAATAATGACACACTTGTCACTTGGGAGATTTCAAGGGTTTAGAAGCCCTGTGCCAGCTTGTATACAGTAGATACCTAGCAGTACCATTTTCTGGTTGAATGGTAGGGACCCTGTAATTTTTAATAGATACTGGAAAATTCTGTTTCAAAGGCATAGTAATTTACTTTGTACCAACAGTACAATTTCCTTTGTTATTAAATGTTAGATTCTTTTTTATTAGATGTTATTCTATTCTTTTTTTCTTTTATTTTACTTGATGAAAATAGATTTTCATTTTGATTGCCAGTGAAAACGAGCATGTTTCCATGCATTTATTAGCCATTTGTGTATCTTTTTTGAATTTCCTATTCACTGGGTTTGCCCACTTTTTTTTTTTTCTTTTTTTTTGAGACAGAGTCTCACTTTATTGCCCCTGGTAGAGAGCTGTGGTGTCATAGCTCACAGCAACCTCAAACTCCTGGGCTCAAGTGATTCTCTTGCCTCAGCCTCCCAAGTAGCTGGAACTATAGGCACCCGCCACAACGCCCAGCTATTCTTTAGAGATGGGGTCTCATTCTTCAGGCTGGTCTCCAACTTAAGAGCTCAGGCAGTCCACCTACCTTGGCCTCCCAAGTACTGGGATTGTAGGCGTGAGCCACCATGCCTGGCCTAGTTTGCCCACTTTTATTTTGGGTTGTTAATCCGTATTATATAGAATTTGAGTTCATTATGTATTGTACATATTAGTCTTTGGTGTTTACATGTTTTAAATATTCTCCTATGCTATTGACTTATAAAGTTAAATTTTTATGAATTAAATTTATGGTGTTAATGCTAATGATAGAGGGCTATAAACTAAAATATTTGGAAGTCTATCAGTTCCTATAAATGAAAAAGAAAAGGCCTTTATTGCAAAGCTATTTTGTGATTTTAGTTAGCTAAGATATATTGTATTGAATTTCATAGGGATTGAAATTATATTGGCCCCATCTAGCTCCTCATTTTTTGGAAAATTTGAACTCCATAAGAGAAACAAGGAGTAGGAAGAAGAAAATATTTGTTGTGGCAGTATAATGAGATAAGTCTAAAGGTAATAGGGCGGAACCTGTGGCTCAAAGGAGTAGGGCACCGGCCCCATGTACCGGAGATGGCAGGTTCAAACCCAGCTCTGGCCAAAATCTGCTTTAAAAAAAAAAAAAAAAAAAAACTAAAAAAAAATTCTGTACATGGTATTTATGCATATCATTCTATTTTGTTTTATTAAAAGTGATTCAGGGGGCAGCACCTGTGGCTCAAAGGAATAGGGCGCTGGCCCCATATGCCGGAGGTGGCGGGTTCAAACCCAGCCTTGGCCAAAAACGGCAAAAAAAAAAAAAAAAAAGATTTGGAAGGCTGGGCATGGTGGCTCATGCCTGTAATTCTACCACTCTGGGAGGCTGAGGCAGGTAGATTGCCTGAGCTCTTAGGTTCAAGACCAGCCTGGGCAAGTGAGAGACCCCGTCTCAAAGAAATAGCCGGGTGTTGTGGTAGGCATCTGTAGTCCCACCTACTTGGGAGGCTGAGACGAGATTGACTTGAACCCAAGAGTTTGAGGTTGTGTGAGCTGTGACACCATGGCACTCTACTGAGGTTGACAAAGTAAGATTCTAAAAAAAAAAAGTAAAATAAAATGAAAATAAATAAATAAAAATTTTAAAAGAAGTTAAAAAGGGTGATTCAGAATTGAACATAATCCAAATGACGTAATTCTAAATATATTAAGTTCTTTGTTATAATAATTTGCCATATATCTATATGTATACTTTTTACTTTTAGAAGTTTTTATAAATTGCTGTGTGGCGTATTCTGTACTTTGTTATGTGTGGAACATAGAAGTATGTAGTAAAAAACTTTGTTCTTACCATTTAAAAATTTATTATCAATTTCTAAGATTTTTCCATCCTGGGTTTTTTGGCATAAACCTTTCAGAAATATATATTAGAAATAATTTCAGTAAGTATTAGTGAAGCTTTGTTTCTAGAACTCTTAGTTGTATATGATATCTGGATATATTTTTATATGCCAGCATGAATGTTATCTTGCTTATCTTGATCTAATGTAATAATATTACTAGTTCACATCCATAGATACTTTATAGTTTACACAAGCATATTGACATACTGTAATTATAGCTTCTTTTGACACTTAGCAGGAGGCAAAGGACATAAGTTCCTCCATTTTATAAAGGAGAAGACTGAAACTGAGATATTAAAGTATTTGGCATTTAAGTGGTTAACTCATAATGACTGAATCAATCCAGTGGTGTTTTTATTTCTTAAAGTATTAGTTTCTTATGGCTGCTATAACAAATTACCACAAATATAGTGGCTTAAAACCAAATTAAATTAATAAATTAAAACATTTATTATTTTATAGTCCTCAAGATCAGAAGTCCAAAATGAGTCTCACAGAGCGAAAATCAAGGTATTGGTAGTCTACTTCTGGAAACTTTACAGGAGAGTCTTATTTTCCAGTTTCTAGAGGCCACCCACATTTCTTGGCTTATGGCCCCTTCCTCCATTTTCAAAGCCAGCAACACTGGGCCAAGTCTTTTTCACATTGCCATCCCTCTGATTTTGACTGTAGGCTTTTCCACCTTTAAGGACCCTTGTGATTACATTGGGCCTATCCAGATAATTGTCTCCCTATTTTAAGATTAAGCTGATTTAGCAACTTTAATTTAGCCTTAATTCCCCTTTGCCATGTAACCTAACATGGTTCTCGGGATTAGGCTATAGACTTCTTTGGAAGGCCATTCTGCCTACCACACTGTGATAGCTCTTGAATATCCTTATTGTATAAAGAAAATGCCACGGTTTTGATTACAGGAGAGAAGGAAAAATGGTTGAGATTAAACTGTTTAAAAAAAAAAGGGTGATTTGGCTGGGCACACATAGCTCAGTGGTTAGGGCTCTGGCCACACGCACTAGGGCTGGTGGGTTTAAACCTAGCCCAGGCCTGCTAAAAAAAAGGGTAATTTGAGGAAACATTAATTAGCCATTAGCTGTTATACCTGAAAGAAAGTTGAGTTCTTTATCTAAAAGATGGTTATAGGAGATATATTTTTAGAAACAAAAAAATATAAAACATAAGTGAATACGTATCTCATATATTCTCTAACTTGAATGATAGGAAGCAGAGTTGTCTCTTATTTTTACTTATGTTGGGTAAAATCTTAAAATTGTATCTAGTATAGAAAGGTTTTTAGAGTGTAGTTAGAAAATCTCTGAAGAGTCCATGGGTATTTTTTCAGTTGATTTCAGGTGATCCATAAAGCTTTTGAAGTTATATACAAATTTTATGTTTTATGTTCATTTTTCTAGAGGAGTAATTCTATAATAATAATTTTCATCAGATCCTCAAAGTGAAGCTATAACCCCAAATAGATTAAGAATCATGGATCTAGTAATTTTCTTTATGTCTAATTATGTTCTTGGTTTGAAGGGGCACAGTTCTTTGATGTTTTTGTATAATTTTTTTTAATGCATACAAGTTTATTTAACAAAGTATTATGCTTCTGCTATATGCTAAGGAAGTTACAGTAGTGAGTGTAATGGACATGGAGCTAGTCTTTGTAGAACTTGTTAATTGTCACATTCATCTTGTAATTTTTTAAAAACTGTTTTAGTTATTTTTTTCCTGAACCTTCTTTAATTCTACCATCATGGGGCACTTAACCTCTTTGTGGGAAGGAAAAAAACTTTTTTCCTTTTTGAAATTGGGATTAATTTTGCATATAGTGGAATTCGCAGGTATTAAGTGTATGGTTTGAAGACTTTTGGCAAATACATGAACTGTGTGACTAAAATACTATCAGAGAATACTTGCATTTCCCCAAAGAGTTCTCTCAGTCTCTTTTCTAGTTGTTCCTGTTCCACTTATAAGAGGCCGATTAATAACTATTTCTGTTACTCGAGACTAGTTTTGCCCTGTACTTTCATGCCGAGAGTTCGGATAATTGTAAAGTACAGTTAGAAATGGGAGTTACGGGCTCAGCGCCTGTGGCTCAAGCAACTAAGGCACCAGCCACATACCCCTGAGTGGGTGGGTTCGAATCCAGTCCAGGCCTCCCAAACAACAATGATGGCTGCAACCAAAAAATGGCCGGGCGTTGTGGTGGGCGCCTGTAGTCCCAGCTACTTGGGAGGTGGAGGCAGGAGACTCGCTTGAGCCCAGGAATTGGAGGTTGCTGTGAGCTGTGATGCTACAGCATTCTACCCAGGGCAA